>WSUA01000485.1:2878-16249 GCA_019633455.1 Tulasnella sp. 419 | reverse complement strand
TGCCTCTAGATCACGTCCGTGATCTTTGTCGAACTTGCATGGACTGGCCTTCTATGGGTGCTCTGGATTGCGACCGCTGCATCAATCTCATCACTGCGAATTTTCACATCATGTGGATTTTTTAACGGTATGTGGTGAGGTCAGGTTGAAAGTATGACTGGGGGAGCTCACGGCAACTCGTGCATCAGCCACTGTCGAGTCTAACTGCCGCCAATATCAGGCCGTTCAGGCCTTCGCCTATCTTACCTGGCTGTTGTTGTTGGGCTGGTTCTCCACTCTTCTCATTCTATCCATTATCTCGGCCTCAAAAGGCGATAACAATGTCTGGAAAGCGTCAAGCACCGAGTACCCTTTCTTCGCAGAGTTCCCTAGTGAGAAGGGCCTGGTTGGAACAAGTACTTACAGTTCTCCAGCTCCTCAGTACAACCCGGGACCTCAATACGGCAACCAGAGCTATCCATCACAGCCATACCAGCAGCCTTACCCTCCCGTTCAAGGCCAACAGCCTTATACCCCGCCCCCGGCCGGGCAGCAAGCATATCAGTATGGCCAGCCTCAACAGTCTTACGGCAGTCCTCCACCGGAACAACCGTATCAATATGGTCAGCCGCAACAACAATACGGAAATACTCCCCAGCCTTATGCTCCTCAACAACCTTATCCTCAAGTTTAGGATATCTGCATTTGGATCTGATCTCGAGATGATTTGTAATTTAGGGAGACGACAGATTTTGTTGTACCACCTACCTTTTGTAGCTGGTTTTGATATCCATCTTTCAGGAGTTACTCAGTATCCATCCTTTACTAATGTACATATTATGCCGAGTGAGAAAGTTTTCTATTTCACGAAGCGTGTGAGGTATCTAGATTACCAACTGAAATCCACTCCTTTCCATGAATTCGCTCTTACTGCTCACGTACTCTGCAGTTTCTTCTCCGCCTGCTTGACTGCTTGGTATACCTTTGCTTCCACCTCTTTGACTGCCTCGTCCACCGGCGGTATATACGTGACTTCGGTATCCTTCCTCTCCTTCTTGGACTCCGTCCGGATCTCCTTAACTTCTGCGGCCTGCTTAGCGGAGGCTTGCGCAATCCTTTGCTTGGATATCTTCTTCAACCACGTCTTGCCTCCTAGAGTACCGATTGCCAACCACGAGAATATCATCCAATGTCCGTACCAGTTAAGACGACGCCACGCCTCGATTGAGTCCCAGAAATTGAGGATCAGGAAGGGAGCAACGATGTAATTGAGGATCATAATCGTAACCGCTGTACCAGCCCAATCGTACAAGGTCTTGACGAACGTCGGCTCGGGAAGAGGAAGCTTAGTATCAGGTTTTGGTGGGAGGAGTGGAGGGAGTACAAGTGGTCGGAGGTATGCACGACTCTGCTTTGCTGCGGCTGAAAAGAATCCTCCAACAAAGAAAGTGAGGTAATAACCTCCGTAGAATCCATGCTGCAAAAATTGGAATTAGCTTAGGACAGGGGGAATGGCAACAATGAGCTCACCCAAAGAGCACTTGTCAAGAATGTCACCTGGCTAGCGACGAAACCTGGTTTTTGTCCTTTTGGCACGACTCTCTTGTAGACACAGTTTCGCAACCATGTATTGGTGTGAATATTCCAGCTGTCAAGCAAGACCTTGAAGCTCGGAGCTAGTTCAATGTTCGGGATATCGAGATTGGCCGCTTTGTCCCATTTCGTTCGGCCATCTGGAGTCCATCCGTTGAAGCCGAGACCAGTGAATATACAGGCACCCTGTACGTGATGTAAAAGGACATCAATACACGAAACCGAGGTTGGGGACAACATAGGGGCTTTACCTCTGTGAGCAACCATGCCCCGTAGTACTTTGTTCGAGCGAAGAAGCCGCAAGCCTGAGTGAATAGGAATCTGATAGGGTGTCAAAAAGTGAAGATTGATCACATAGTTGATCAAGGATTGCTACACTCACCGATACCAAAATGGTGTTCTCGGCCACCAGTCCTCCAAAATATGAAGGTAATTGTAAGTACTGCCGAACACAGCAAACAGACCGAAATTGACCAATCCCCAAATCATCTTCTGATAAGCGACACGTTTGCGACCTTTAGGTACTCTCTTGCGACTCTTTCTTGTTTTTGCATTATCATCTTCATTGTCCGAGGAAAGTGGCGTTGGGGGTTTAAACTCTTCATACACTGTTTCGTCGACCATGGCAATGTAATCCGAGTATGTACAAGCAGGCCCGATTAGAAAAGCAGGGAAATAAAATCTGTTAATAGAAAGAGATTTTTCAACAATGCCTCAACGTCGATGAGAGGTGATGACATACGAATATCCGAGGAAAGTGAGCAGGGACGGAAATTCCGTAACTCTAGTCTCTAAAAGGGCCTTGTCGAGGCTCTGCCAAAAGCTGAAATAAGCTAATCAATGCCAACTGCATACAATTTAAGCGTACCTCAGCAGGCTGACGCCCATCGTGGACATTCCAAGCAAATGTGGTGAGCTTCATTGTGAGCACCATCTGTGCCCCACTGATCTCCACCACGTCCGATGGGTATTGCATCCGATACACATGGCTAGATGTAACGGTAAACATCAGATAGCTCTTGCGGTTCTGTGCGAATACCAACTCACCTAACTAGCAAATGTCCCATAATTGCTCTTAATGGGGTTCAGCTGCCGTCTAGACAAAACTCTGAACAATCACTTACACGAAAACCACTACCGGCATCTTATCACTCTTCATGTACTTGGCGACATAGTAGGTGAACAAAGAGTCCAAGAGGACCACCGTCGTTCCCGAGTACAGCTTCAACACCTTCAATAGGAAGAAAGCCGCCACCACGACACTAAACGCGTGTTTTAAGTAGGGCTTGTCCTTTGGAAGACGAACGAATACCGAGCCCAGAGGGTAGGAAACGAAGAAACATGCCAATAACTATCAGATTTCGGCGTGGTGAGAGGTATAATGAGTATAGGAGTTCGATTGGGGCGCGACCCTAGTGGCCACCGTAACACATACCTTCAATTCTCCAGCTCCGGTTCCAACCAACCCAGCCAGCTTATCAAATGCGGCATCCATCTCTGGAGCACTACTCGATGATGCTTGGGAACTTTATGCACTTGACGAGACTTGTGTGGGACGTCAGAATTACCTAGCGACGTGTACCAAAGACGCGTTTGACCCACTAGCTGATTAAATTTGACGTCAAATTCAGTGTTCTAAGGGTGTCCGTAACTCGGTAGGGAGAAAGAGTATCTCCAAAGCGGGGAGGATGATCAAAGCTTTTTTTGCAACCAGCAGTCAGGTCTGAAATACGTTCTCTCAGGCACCAACGTGGGTTTGGTTAAAAAGAGTTAAGGGGTCTTGAGAGCGAAACCTCGTGAGTAGCATTGAGAAAGCGTAACTAATTCGTCTACAAGTCTTGGGTATGAATAGAAGTATCTAATGGGAAAATGTCTCTGAGCGTAAGATACGGATAAAAGAGTCCTCATGGTGTCTTAACAGGTGTTCCAGATCGACTCGCATGGTGTGAGGAAGAGGAAGGCGGTGTCAATGACCTGAATACTTGCGTGGTTGGTGCTGGAGACGCCAGATCAAAAGTCACCCCCGCCTGACGCAATGACTGTTGAGATCTTTGCGCAGCAACTGGCTGCGTCAATGATTGCTGAGACCTTTGGCCCATAATAGGTTGCTGTAGTGATAATTGCGACCTTTGCCCGGTTGGATGATGAAGTGACAGTTGCGACCTTTGCGCTTCTCCTGGTATAGCGGAAGCTCCTCCCGCACGAGGCGTATCATGATTCTGACCCACTGTTGAGCCAGAGCCATGCTGTTGTGATCCTCCATTGGATCTTGGAGGAGTCGACTGGTAGAAACCCTGTCTATAAGCTGCAATTTGGGCCTCGACAGCCTGCTGTTGTTCTCGAGTGGGAGGGTGATAGTCCTCGTCTTCTTCGTCTTGAGCTTCAATAGTTGGGCGCCGAACAGGGCGACGGGAAGAAGCGGAGGGAGCGCTTCCTTTAGGCTTGAAATCGGCCAATGGGGTGTTCCAAATTGCTCCCTCACGCCGCTGCGTTTGAACAACGGCAAAGGTGATTACGGCAATCATCGCAAGCAACACTAAAGAATAGTTCGAGTTAGGGTGGCAAAACGATATGAATAAACGGGACTGACGCAAAGCCCATCCTGCCCACAGAAGACCTACAGCAGCATAATGCATGCTACACCATGATTCCACTGAACCTAAATATGAAAAACGATCCAATAAGAGAGCGTCACAAGCTTTGTCGTCAATACTCACGGTTGTTCGAAAGAAATACATATCCGTCCCACCGTGAGCAGGGAGCAAAGTTTCTGCTCAATTCAATTGTCAGGAACACCGCCGATGCTACCAAGAAATCAGCAGATTATAAGACTTTGTTTATTGGGCTTGGCAGAGATAGGCAACTCACAAAGCCACAGTGCCATCAGTATGCCAACCCAAATCAGCTCAAAACGTGGTTGGGAAATAATGAGCCGAATGCGGATCAGCTCAAGAACAACGCTGAACAAAATATCGTCAGAGCAGGTAGTACGTGAGTTGAAAGTACTCACGCTGGGACCAGAACTAGTAGGGATAGTATGGACACGCTAAATGGAACCAAATAGGAGTTTACTATGAAGACCGAGTGTTAACTATGGTCCAAACGCCTTTGTCGAGTGTGGACTTGCCAATGGTCCAATTGTTGAGATACTCGAAATAAGACACTAACACAGAGCGCTGTTAATATACATTGAATCCAGTATAAATTAAAAGACTCACTGAACTCGATCAAGACAACTGAAATAGCGATTACGAGAGCTGCGGACGGCGACTAGCTCAACACAAGTTTGTGACAAACGGACACAACCCACTCACCATAGAGGACCAGGCGGCCCCAGACAACCCAGCTTCTTAGGGTCATATTAACAACGTTAGAAATAAAATTGACAAGGTATCGTTGTTCTGCGGCTTAGTGGATGACCATGAGGCAGGGCGCTGTGCCGAGGAACGGTCAAACAATTGTGGTCCAACTTCAAACCGATTTGTGCTGGACCCTGATTACATTATCTTGTTTACGCCCAGGAAAATTGGATTAGCTCTTTGGCTCTCAAGTGGATTCAATGCCTCGAATACGCAAAAGTAAGTATATTTTCATTGTTGACTGGATAGATAGCTTAACATTGATTTCAAGAGACAAGTAAGCGAACCAAAACCAACGATCGCTCCAAACTTCGGCACAAAATCCGAGAGGGAAAGAAAAAAGCCAAGAAAGAGGCTAAGAAGAACCCACAATGGAAATCTAGTCAGTACAATCGATTATGCATGGATAGCCATACCACTGAATGTTACATTCTTCAGGAGTGAAAAAAGATCCAGGAATCCCAAGTTCTTTACCCTTCAAGGATCAGATTATTGCCGAAGTTGAGCAATCCCGTATGGATGTAGGTCAATATGGAATTCACCTCTAAGACGCAACATTCTAATGAAATCTTAGGAAACCGTTGAAAGAGAAAGAAAACGAGAGCTGCAAAAAGCATCCCTTAAAGTCGATCCGACAACTCTCAGTGGTGTTTCCACATTCGAAGGGTCACGCGCATTGCTGAAAGCACCCAAACCTTCAGTGGATGACAATTCTGATGAAGAAATGGAGGATGTCGAGGCACCAGTATTGATTGATCGAAGTTTTCCAAACTTAATGACTGCGTTGGACCAGGCGGATCTCGTAGTTCAAGTCCTGGACGCTCGTGACCCTCTTGTTCATCGCGTTCTCGCCCTTGAAGATATCTTGCGAAAGAAGAACAAACCTCTGTTGTTCTTATTAAACAAGATCGGTATGTCGTGTTATCTCATATCATGCTTCATTGTTTTAAACTTTACTCCTTGTTTTCCTATCATGAAGACCTCGTCCCAAGGGAGTCTGTGATTCAATGGTTGAAGTATTTGCGCCAGCTCTACCCTGCGCTACCTTTTCGATCCTCTTCTCGGTTCATTCCGCCTCCGGACATTGCATCCAACATGGAGTCAGCAGGAAAATCCTTAACCGATGCCGTGGGTGTCTCTGGCCTACTAGATTACTTGAGCCTTGTATCCAAAGGTCTCAAATCTGACACGTCAAAGGCAATGAAAGTAGCCTTTATCGGGCACGTCAATGTAAGCGCAAGGGACCAATCCAGTGAACCGTATTGTCTCACAGTTATTTTTGGGCAGTCTGGAAAATCTTCAGTCATAAACTCTATTCTCGGCGCTTCCGTCTTCCCAATTTACAAGGTCAATGTCAAATCCGACCTGTCTCCTCACAGTACAACATACCACCCACAAAGTGTGCAAGATAAACTTATCACAAAGGATGGGAGACCGATTTACATTGTCGACACTCCTGGTCTCAGATCTATTGTCCCTGAAACGGTAGACGAGAACCAACGTACCGCATATAGCACAATAGACATGCTTCTAAGAACTCGTGGAAGGTTGGAACGTGTAACTGATCCGATGCCTGCAGGTATGCTGCCTGTTTTTGACGTTGTTCCTCGAGATCGCCCAATCTAACGCATATTGCCTACTTCAACCCGATAATTTCAAGCCACGCATATTGTAACGCGAGCAAACACTGAAGATCTGATGGTTCATTATAACATCCCGGCATTTCTTCCAGGGGACACGAATGCCTTCCTCACGTGCCGGGCTCGCTCAACTGGTCGCTTAAAGAAGAAAGGCATCCCGGACTTGAAGGATACGGCCTCATCCCTCCTTCGCGATTGGAGAATCGGTAAATTCCCTTATGTTACCGCTCCTCTGGCATCAGGCAAACTGTCTCAAGAATCCCCTCAAACAACCAAAGAGCCTGAGCTTGCCGCCTTGTACGAACGCAGTGATCCTTCGATACTCGAGGCACTACCAAGTATCAAGGAGATGCGCACTGGCAGGGGGTTAATTAGGCTGAAGGCCGGAGAACCGGATAATCGGGTAATTGAATTACACTCGGCATATGAAACAGATACTGCCAAAAAAGGTCCGTTAACGAGGAATGAAGGGTCTGAAGACGACGAGGACGAGGTTGAGGATGAGGATGAGGGAGATGGAAGTCACGAGGAGGACGCATCTCCTGACGAGATGGATGACAATGAAGAAAGCGAATCCGATGACAACGAAGATGATCAAAGTAGCGAACAGTCGTCTTCTCCACCTCCAAGTTCCAAACGAAAGCGCTCGATCAAGGAACAGCCTCTACCACCACCCACCAAGAAGGTTGCATTTGCACCATCATCGCAACGCAAGGGTGTGGCTCCTTCCAAAATGGTCAAGACGAAGCCAGTATTGCAATCTTCGGCAAAGTCAGTGACCAAGAACGGAGCAGCACCAAAACCAGCCTTAAAATCACGCACCGCCACCACCTCGGGACCGCATGCAAAGAAAGTCAAATCCAGTCTGCCAGGCCCTAAGGCTACAGATGATTCGGGAGAAATGCCTTACGATTTTTCTGCACACTTCAAATCGTAGAGTCTTGTTTGATTATCGGGGTGGTTATGTATAATGAAAGTGGGATGTCTACGCTAAGGATACATTACTGATCAATAAAAGCGACTGAATACTCTGCTGAACACCGTAGTACAATAAACGACATAAAGGCCATAAGACATAAACAAGGTAAAGGAAAGCGTAACGCGAAAAGTTTGTGAAGCGAATTTTTCAATCGACAATCTTTACAACAGCATCAAGTCCATCTTCTCGCCTTCCAGCGAACAACTCTGGTGTTCTTTCAAACATTTTGACCTTCTCATCTCTGAAACCACCTACCCATGGTACAATGATACCTTCTTGAGCCATGCTGCCAATGACAGCCAAGCTGTCTCTGATATCTTCACCCTCACAATCGAGGTCCGCAGCGGGAGATACCCACTCGTATCCGATTGACTTGCTATCCTTTTTTGCGAAAGCGCGGCGGATGGATCGTAGATTGCTTCGAACGTGAGCATTGACTGAAGGTATCAGATCTGGTTCATCCCCAACAACGGTAGTGAACTAAGAATATGAGTGATTAGTCTTCAAAACATTCCGGATGCAAACAGTTACATACCTGAGATGCATCATCCTTCAACACACGTCTCGAAGCTTTCCATACATCCTTCCCACCCACAAAGTCCAGCACAAAGCCAAATGTTGACTCTGGAAGGTTTGCCAGTATGTTGATAGGAGGTCCTCGCACAACCTTCCTTGCCCCGCTGCGCATAGCAAGGATCTCAGAACGCGACATATTCGGCTCCGATATCTGGACAGTGACATCAATGCCCATTTTTGAGATTTGTTGGATAGCTAATTCTGGGGAGCCTTCCACATTGCCGCAGAGGATAAGAGCTCTCTTGTTCCCTGGATTGTTAAAGACACCCGAACAGGCCATAGTCCTGACCGCTCGATGGGATTGAACGGCCCACAGGGGAAGAAGGGCAATCTGTTCGACAGATAGTTTTCCGACCGGTGCCGGTTGAGGTGATGGATAGACGCGGCGCTTGTCCACAACAAGGAATTCCGCCAGAGCTCCGCACTAATATCAGATCTAGTTAGGAAATGACCCTTAACTCCCTTAGAATAACTGACTTACTTTGGACAATTCCAGAAGACCCATCACCCAATCACCTTTTTGGACAGTATTAACTTCCCATCCCACTTCCACCGCCTTCCCAACAAAACTGCGGCCAGGTACGAACCCATACCCTCCACCTTCGCCATTGACTTTGGACTCCACAATCCTTCTATCGATCGCATCCAAACCAACAGCCCAGACTTGCACCATGACTTGGCTACCCTGAAGTTTACTTGGCGGAGACGTCATAGAAGTGAATGATAATGCCTGAGCCAAGCCATCGGCCAGCCGAGCAGGCGTCGCGGCTTCAGATAAAGATCTACCATGAGCTGAACCAAAGAATGAAGTGGGGAGTGATAAACGTTTCTTTTTACGAGTGGTGACTACTTCAGCAGAGTTTTTAGTTATGGAAATGGTGGACATGGTAGTTTGAGCTAAACCACTTCGGGTAAGATCGACCTTGTCCGAAACCTTGAGTGGATTTTTTGCAGGTGTATATCCGGCCCTTGGAAGCACCAGAGAGGAGTATCCCGTTTGATGACTTGGTTCACCATTGGTTACTGGTAAGGGATTCGGGATATCAACTGTTCGGGCTGAGGCGGCAGTAGACCGAGAAAGGATACTAGGACGATCGCGTGATCCATCTGAGAAAGTCCTACTTCGCCTAACATTAGGATCGATGGGCAGGCGTCCCGATGGGTGGCGAGGAGAGAAGCCGAGCATGGCCTCATTCGTCTCATCTACCTCCAATACCGCACTCATGCGCTTCTGTTCAGCGGTTAGACTGCTTCCATGAGAGGAAAGAGATCGTTGCCGTGGTCGGGCTTGACTTGATCCCGCAGTTGGAGACCGCTGAGGTACCGAAAGTGCTGGATGATTGCTAGATGTCGAATCTAATCCTAGCAACCTATCCAAGCTCTCCGCGCTGTTGGATCTTCTCCTCCTCGATGAGCGCCTTCGAACAGAAGTTGTCGCTGGCGCTTTGTCTTTGGTCATTTCCTCCGGTTGGACCAACCACCGCACGTCCTTTGCCCATGAATCGGAAGACTTTAACGGAGCTGGACGAGATATGTGAGCATTTCCGTGGGATGAAGTTGTTGACGAGGTTGAACGGGATCCTCGAGGTGGCCTCACGTTAGTCGTGGACGGGATTTCGCCACTCGAGTAAGTCGAAGCAGATGAGGACGTTGGAAGTACGTCAAATGTTCTTCTTCGGGGTTGCTCCGCCATTCGCATTTTTGATGAGGAAGACTTGGAATGTGTCGACGATTGACTGTGACTTCCATGGGACGTATTACTCTCCGAGGAACGATAATACCACGAGTAGTCGGAGAATGCATCGCCATCGGTCGACGCAGCTGATGAGGGCGGTGTATTACTGGAGGAATTGGAAACAGGGCGGGATGCGGAGTAGGGAGCATCTGTACCCATTAAGGGCAACGGCGCTGGAGGTGGCAACCGTTTATTAGGCCTGGATCTCGTTGCTCCAGCATCTGAGTGGTGTGCCATTTTTTCCTCGGTCGAGCTGCCTTCTCCTTTGAGGACCTCCAGGTGATTAGTAGGTGAGAGGGCGGCCTCACTCTCAACCTCAGAGCTGCGTGGCGAAGATAACGGAGTATAGAATACGTCTTCGTCGTCAGAGGAAGAGGCAGGAGTGTTATCAGCTCGCTGATATGACTTGGGATCAGTCGATCGATTAAATGAAGATGAAGAGGAAGGAGGTGGTGGTGGTGGCGAGGGGAGGGAAGGGTGAGATTGAACCTTGTAAAAGTCATGACGCATGGCGAGGTTATCTTTTACCGGAGTGACAGGGCCCAAAGAAGACTCGGCATCATCATTGGGCTGTAAATTGTGATTGGATAACCCCGACTCAGAAAAAGGAAGAGAGAGAGGCGATGCCGGTCGATTAACCATATCCACGCCGTCGTCTTGGCTATTTTCATGAAGCTCCACAGCCCATGAAACTCTCTTGAGACTCCTTCTTCTTGTTGTCCTTGCAGAATCCGCAGTTGTTTCAGTTGGATGATCGGTAGGTTGTTCCAACTGTTGAGATAATCGACGGCTTGCGTCTTGCTTGATAGAATGATATGATGATCGCTTGGACCTTGAGGGATCGGAAGTAGAACTTGTGGTGTAAGCGTTGTGATCAGGGGTGGAATATGTTCGAGACGGCTGATTCAACAGCGTCTGTAAGAGTGTTGGTTTCATCGCATCGATGACGGTAGTGGTGACGATGGTGGTGGTGTGGGTACTCGAGTTTTCCCAGTTGCTCGTGCGTAGCTCCTGTTGCCGACCACGGCGGCCTTGGCTGACAAATTTTAAACTCCGATCCAGTTTTAGGCCATTGGTTTACAAATACCGATGATGATGTCACGCTTCTTTCAATAATATGGTACAATTGAAAATATGGCAAAACGATTATTCACAGCAAAAACTATTAACCTCTCATTAGAAGAGATCTTCCAAGGTCATTTGCTTGACAATGTCCTGGAGTCATTCGTTCAATATGAGATCCGAAAGAGGGGTTAGAAATTCAACTAACCGTCTTTGCGACCATTGCGGTAAACTCTTCAAAGCTTAATTTGCCGTCGCTACAAATAGGGGTCAGCCTAGCTTCCTCTAAGAAACTGGTCAGACATACGCGTCCTTGTCTGCTTCCATGATGGTCTTGTCCACAATCTGCTGTAGTTGTGCATCCTAGCAAATTCATGCGTTAAAATCTCAACGTGCAACAGTGTGAGCGAACCAACCTTCAAGTTGCTGCCCACCATCATCTTCAGCACCAGGAACAATTCCCCATTGGAGATATAACCATCGCGATCCATGTCATATACCTTGAAAGCGACTAAACCATATCGTCAGCAAATGCCAAGAACAAAAGCTTGATCCCTGGTTCTCACATCTCAATTTCTCCTCTCTTCCACCACGACTGCTGAACGCGCTCAATCCTCCAACAAACTCTTGAAAGTCGACTGTTCCTCCACCACTATCAACGCAAGCCAAAAATGTCGGATGATTGCAGGGTGTCAATATACACAGAGAGATGCAACTAACTCGTCGTCGAAAATGGCAATCATCCGAGAAGCCAGTGGATTGCTTGCAATCTGAGGAATCTGTAAGAACTCTTCACGATCGATGGATCCAGATCCGTCACTGTTTACCACGATAATTATTGGTCGTACGAATCGCTGCAGGTAAGATTGACGTACGCATCGAGCTTCATGAAGCGTTTCCGGAGTCGGTCGAGTTCCTTCTGGTTGACTATTCATCAAGGTAACATGAGGGGATATGAGGAGGGATCTTAGTCAGTAAACGCATTCGCCATCGGTGTCAAGATAGGAGATGTGTATGGAGATGACCCAGGTGCGGCCTCTCCACCCCAATCAACCCAAAACCCAGATGATAAAAGACTCACAGTTGGATGACTTCTCCATCTGGCTGAAGAACTCTTGAGACTCTACATTCCATTGTCGAGGTAACGGATCCCAAGGATTGTAGTTTGGACCAAAGAGTGACGTTGGTCGGTCATCGGCGGTATCGATGTTGAGTTTTAGTATCGGTTTAGTTGATTTAGCGGTTGAGGAAGTTGAGTTATCATCGTTGGAGTTGCCAGTTGGAGATGCCGCCGGCGACGATGGAGCAGGAGAAGAAACAAAAGAAAGGTCGTTAGGACTGTCGCCTTTTTGCTTAGACGTAGAAGAAGAAGGGGAAGTAGGAGAAGGAGGAAGGGACGAACGAGTTTGACCCATGATGACAACTTGGTGGGTAGAAAGGAATCAATAGGGCGTTCGGTTGATTTTTGCTGTGCAAAGACTGCGAAAGTAACGGCAACTTTTTCTTCAACTGGACCCGTAAAAAACGTTGACAGCTGCTTTCCTATCTGTCGATCCTGGATTGCTAATTCGGGCTGCTTAGCGTTGCGTTTCTTGGGCGTTCTTGTTGATCTTAAGGGCTCGCCGTGATTCCTGCGGGGGACCGTCAAACGTAAAATTAACAGCGGCACAGGGGCATCTAGTAGGGGATGCTCACCAGAGGTGAATGTAGTATGTACAGGAGAAAAGAAGATCGTCCAGAGGTGGGTGTGGTTTAAAAGCTTAGACCGAAGCACGTGCGCTTGAAGCCACTGCGATAAAAAGCAGATTAAGGCATCGAACAACTTTTCAGAGTCAACCTAGAGTATTGGCACCCTCTGCCATCAACCACAATACTACATGTACTACAACTACCGAAAATCATGTACAGCTACTTTTTGACAATACTAACAATCTGATCTCGGAATCAATAACCCATATCGACTCAAAAGGGCATACCACTTACGTCTTCATCTTCGAGTACATGATCTAACCCTACTTTTTGTCCTCTCGAGTGTTTGGCAGATGATCCCCAGACGATAGCGCTGAATAGACGGGGGGTGTAAGTGCAGACCCAGCGCATGCAGCACAAGACCCATCACTTACTACTTCATGTTTTTGGCGATTTCTTTGTGAATCGCATTACAAAAGTCTTCCACTGTCGCCTTTCCACGTCTAAGAACTACGGGCGCTTCATAATCTGGAGCCGAATGTCGGGGCTTGGTGTAGCTGCACAACACATCTAGTCAAAAAGTGAAATGCGATCCTCGGGATATCAACTCACGCTCGAACCAAATCCAACTTCTGCCACATCTAAGTCCAGAGTTCGTCATGTTGATCATTTTCTGAGATTTCTATACTCCACTCCACTCACCACTTCAATCAGCTCATCAACATTCAGCCACTCTTTCGACGAAATTGGTACCGAGTT
>WSUA01000484.1:0-14080 GCA_019633455.1 Tulasnella sp. 419 | reverse complement strand
AAAGGAGAAATCGACGGTGAAGTCTCAACCCGTCTTCGTAATATATTCGAGGGTTCTGAGTTATGACCCGAGATGTCAGCTCATAAGACCCAGGTGCGTGGTGACAATCTTACCAACAAATAAGTATGCCAAACCAAGATAACGTCTAGTGGCGGGATCTCATGCTCTTCCCATGCTGCAATGTTTTCCTCGGATGACCCAGAGGGTGTATGCCGGGCAACATTTTTGACCCACTTCTCGAAACGACGTACCGCAATGGCCAAGAAAACCGTCCAGATATCATCGGCGCTTAATGCATTATCCTCTGCTGATTGAGACCTAACATTCTCTCTCAGTTGATGAAAGGCGCGAAGCAAGGTGAGATGATCCATTAAATCAAGTGGATGAACTAATCCCTCGATATTTTTGTGCTTCCCGACTGTGTATGTAACCAGAGAATTTGAGTTTAGACGAATTGCTGGATTGTGAGCTGGCACTTTGGCGGAAGCGGGAGCTGCTTGGTATGGTGGAGGAAGAGCATCCGGAAGGTCTGGATCTTGGATTGGTACATCAATCACCGGGCTAGACGATGAAGCATGAGCAGAGTAGCTTGGCGGGGAAGAGTCCATGACGCGCGTTGGGGAACGCTCGTAATACGTTTTTACGCTTTAAAAAGTTTCGCCGCAATGCAAAACACGGAACCATTTGTGGTCCTCGAAGATTACGTGAATAAGTGACCTTCTATAACGATATTTTGAATTCAACAGAAGCATCAAGGAATCAGGAAGTCTAACAGGAAAAGGGATGAAGGGGTCCGATCGTCGTTCTCGGGTTTCTCCAGGAAATATAGATCGGCCACTCACCATACTCACGCCCAGATCCACAGAGTGATAGAAGATCTGATATCAGCGCAGCTTTGGGAGGTGGCAAACAACCAATGAGCATGTCTTTCGACTATAGAAACGGGAGAAAAGACTGAACACCCGCCCGACCACGTGATCTCAACCTGGGTGTGGGATTTGTTTGGTTGCTCGCGAAGTCAAATCGCACGATACGTGATTAGTGATTGAATAGGCGGTGATCAGTCTTTCAAAGGCGGCAATCATGGCCTGAGAGCTAAGGGTGTGGAAACCCGGATAGATGAGACTGTAGCTTGACGATAGTGCAGGGTTGAGACGAACATCGTCTAGATATTTAATACAGCATATCTAGCCCGACGTTGATGATGATACCTCACCCTTGGTACACTGTGTTACTTGAATGATATCCCCAACAAAGGAAGAAGTGCACTATGTCCACTTCTGTATATTGAATCCTACCCCACTGACTTCTCCGTTATTAAATTCTAAAGAAATCTAATGTGATCATGGTATCACGAATATGACAGTACACGCCCACAGGCCACATGCTCAGCTATATCTCCATTCCTGTAACAAACGTGGGTTGCGATAAGGATTGCCGATGCAGGCGCAAGCGTTCTCTTTGGTCATGTCCAATTAACAATAATGGGGTCATCCACATATCAAATGATTGATAGGGCCTTACCAATGCTTCTCCTGGACAGTTGACAATATCTCAATCATCCCTCGGAGTTTCGAGTTTCCGGCTCGACATGCTCCCATTGCACCCATGCCCTGAATGGACCCCCTGTTAGCCAGAAAACGAAGGGAAATCAGTTGACATACCGCAATGCAGTCGGCTGCTCCCAGAGTAGCACCATTCACTATCGCGCTCCCTGAAGCAACACTAGTTTCATTAGAAAACCCAACGTGAAAGGCTGGACAGTCATCTCTGTGTCTCTCCCTCTTTTTGCGGAGCGTTTCATTCTCGTCGACCCACATGTCCGTTATATTGGAGCTGTTGGTTTCATTGGCTTTCCCTTTTCCCTTTCCTTCTGATGAGCTTAGCCTTTGGTTTCGCAGTTTCCACACTATTGGTATATTTGTCACGATGACAGAAGGATGTTCTGAGGGATGCGTCTCCTCAAGGGCATTTTCGGATAGCTGAAGAAGATCTGGTCGAGGATTCGGTGTGCTCGACATTGGCTTGGGACTGGAGAAGAGGGATTTCGAGAAAACTCTCGATGCGAGTGCGGACGCGGATGCTAGCGAGGATATTTGTGGTTGTGGGCATCCACAGATGGAGTATGGGATGTTGAATCTTGACTGATAAACAGCAGTTTAGTAAGGGCCTCTCTAAAACTGAAAGTACTCACATGCCAAAGTTGTGCAGTCTGACGATAAGATGAAGCGAGATTCTCCTGCTCTACCGCATCGTCATGGTCGACGAGGGACCCCACCAATGCAATCGTCGACTTTCTTTAGAAGCACTGTTAGTTTTCAGTCAGCTTGGAAAACGCATTGCCTCTACAAACCGATATTCTGCATGGAACAGTTGATGAGTATGCCATGCTAGGTCAATCGCCTACGAGAATAGAGTGTTAAGTCAAGGAATAGCGATACGAAAGAGCGGCGTACCAATGTTGGCACCAAAAACTTTTTGGGATTGACTGCCATTAGATCCAAGAAGGCATGATATTGCGCCACGCTTCGACGAAGAGCTCTGCTTTCTTCCCTTCCTTCATCACTCTTTGAATCGGCCGGAAATGCCCCGGGTTCCAGCCAGCCTAAGCCGGCAATCTTACTAATAAATCGGAACTGGCGACTGACGGCTGCTCGGAGGTCGACAGAGAAACAGGTCCAAGTGTTGTATGCCTTCAATATCCGTTTCATGCTGCATAATAAGGGACGCTAGTCATTAAGTGACTGACTTCTTCCGCCTTCCAGAATTGACTACTTACCCGTTTTGGTAGTCAGGTAAAGATTCGTCTGGCTCGTTGAATCCATGCTTGAGGATGTTGGCAGCTTCACGAAAGTTCCAGCCCATTGCATACGCGTAATCTTCTGCTTTATACAAAACAAGTCCGTTTAAAACATTCTTGTTCCACGCCCTTGTAAACGTGAGGTTCGGTGAGCCTGATCGAGGACCTAGAAGGACGCCACTATGAAATAGAAATTAAGTAAACTATCCAATACGGGAACAAGTAACTATCTTACGCAACTGAGCCTTGATTCGGATTTCTCTTGATCCCAGCAAGGTCTTTGGCAAGCCTAGCAATTCCAAAGTTCTAAGACTGAAATGTCAAGAAAGGTCGGGCTTTATTGCATAACCGACTGACCTCACGACTTAATCCGATCCTACACTCGCTACATCCTTGGGAAAACCCATCTTGCGAATACCCTGTTCCATCCTCTTTATACCACTTCACCTCTGTAGATCTACCGCATCCTGGACATTGCAGTTTGAGTACATTGCTTTCTGTGATTAGGTGCTGGTCAAATGGTTCAGATATGTACGCCTCAAAGTGATGCACTCGGGCAGTACTAGGGGGCGAAGACATGATCGTGGCTATGTGATGAAGAGGGAAAGGCCTGAGATCATGAGTTTTAAGGGAAAAAAAGGCTAAACAAACAATATTGTGCTACTTACTCTCGATCCAATAGGGACCGACGGAACAGCCTCAATCCATCTTCATAGTATATTCGAGGATTCTGAGTTACAAGGGGATTCAGTTCGTAGGCTCGAGGTTGATATATAGTACTTACCAGAAGATAAGTGTGCCAAACCATGATAACATCTAGGGGTGGAATTTCACGCTCCTCCCATGGCGCGACGTTCTCTTCTGATGCTCCAGAGGGAGTATTACGTGCCACAACAACCTTGACCCATTTCTCGAATCGACGCACAGCATTCGCTAAATAAACTGCCCAAGCCTCATCGGCGCTTATGCTGTGATCGTTCATCGATCCGGACTTCACATTTTCTCTCAGCTGATGGAACGCGCGAAGTAAAATCAGATGATCCTGGATGTCAAGCGGATGAACGAGCCCTTCAACGTTCTTCTGCTTCCCGACTGGATAAGTTGTTGGGGAATTTGAATTCAAACGGATGACTGGGTTATGAATTGGCACCTTGACAGAGGTAGATGCTTGGTAGGGTGGAGGAAGAGCATCTTCGACATCTGGGTCTAAGATAGATACGTCGATTATGGTACTGGAAGATGTATGAGCAGAGTAACTGGGTGGGGCAGAGTCCATGGTCAGCTTGGCCGATAGTGCAGAAATTCACCGCACCTTTTTATCTTCGCACTTTAGTCTATTGCATAACAAAGGACTCCCTCCATCTCAAACAGCGCGTTTATCGGCATTTTCCAAGGTATTGTTACGCGTAAAGAAGCACCGCAATATTGAGAAGCTTGCAGGGCAATAGGGACGAGCATGGCCGATAATTGATCGCGGGATCCACGTTCCTTCAGCAACGTGGCAAATCGACCTCTTCGAGAGCCATAAGAACCATACGCGTGGGTAGATCCCATGCCCACGCTGGGATGTGCAATTGAAGGCAGAGTCGATCGGCATTACTAGTTGATGGCAGTGCCAAAAACCTTTGTATCTGATGATCACGTGGTTACCAGAATTTGAGCCGGAATCCATGAGAGTAGACAACATAACATTTTTATTGGATTGTACAAGGTTGAGCATCCATAGATATCAAACGTTCAATACCGTTGGCAACCCAGCTAACTTCATCTTGACGCCGATCTCGAACAAGTAGTCTAGGCACTATCCGTATGTGAGTCGAACAAGCTTAGTAGCGGACTCGGCTAGGAAGGCTTACCTCGGTCTGTGTCTTAGCTTTCTCCCAGTCTGGACCTAAGTTTTCAATGTTCAGAGTTCTATATCTAATCCAGTTATCAGTTGCATCCTTACCCCAAATGTAAACGCCGTGACGCCGAACGAGAACACCGGGGGCATCAGGATATTTAGTCATTGCCTGTCGCGTAATTGGATGAGTTGAAACACTAGAGTCCTACCAATGCTTACCTCCGCCATACTGTCACAAAGGTCTTCTTCATGAGGTGTATTCTCAATAATAGGGACTATTAGCGTATCCAAGTACGAAAGCGCAGCGCCTTTCCCGCCGACTCTCACTCCTTTAATCATCTAGGGGTCAAAGTTGAAGCAGGAATCGAAGCACTGATTAGACTTGCATAATACTCACCTCCTGATGTGAGATTGAGAATGTTTCTCCCGGCCATAACAATGTCGCCATTACCGCGTTTTGAGAGTGAGTATGGATACAGCTTCCTGAATCTCGAAGATCAAAAGCATTCCAGAACAGTGGAGTGCAGGCTGATTCCTTCAAGTTGGCCGATGGTCGTCTCAAAAATATGCGGTCGGTATGAGGTGACGGCTTGGATGGTTGAGGAAATGGAAGAACAAAGATATGTTCAGGTAGTATCCGCTCCTTTTGTACTCCAGAAGGAGCGATGTAGACCTTGTCGCTGCAGTGAAAGCGACATGTTCAGTTGTATTCATTCTATACCAGCTCCCTCAACTCACCCTTGGCGAATCGATATCCCTCCTCCAGTTCCGGTTACCCAACCGAGATGATAGAATGACGCACAAAGTGAGGGTATCAAATTAACGGGCTTCCAAATCGGATAATTCAATATTAATCACACGTGAAGGACAAGTTTCGTTACATGCAACGGATCCGATGATTTGACCAATGCCTCGGCCTCTTCATGTGATAGTTTTGATGTTGAGTCAGTCATTGGTGAAACTAATATGCCTAGCGTATTGGAGTGATATCTGAATGATTAATATCCAGAATTAATATCCAAGCGTGATTGTTGGAAACTTGCCTTTCAAATATGACTCGCGATACCCGACGGCAAAGTTCTTTAAGGGTCCCAACCATGTGGTCGTGGAGAAAATGGTCCGGTGGCTGTGCTTGGCAATATTGATCAATCCAACTCACTGTCGCCACTCATAAGCATTGAACCCAATGTCTGACAAACCCACGGCCGAGGACCAGCTATTTCACCTTGGACAGTCGACTACATCTCCAGTTGTGGATGGAAGGACTGCATTCCCAATTTTGAGCGAGCCCCATACCCCAAGGGATCCCGAACATGCCATTCAGATTCCCCATCCAGAGGGTCGAGAGGGATTCTTCGATTATAAGGAAGAAAAAACAATGCACAGCGTGAGTTCATATCGTGAATAGAGGCTGTCGTAACATTTATCCGCTGTATGAAGATACAACAAAAGTTGTGGACCGGTTCCGTCCACTCCGAGGATCCAAGATCGCGGACATCATCCATAATTAGTGGTAACAAAAAGGATCCTGTTCCCGAATTTCCATCCTTGCACAATGATATGTTCAAGCCTCCTATTCATGATTGGATGAAGAATAACATGGGGGCTAACGAAGAGAGCGAACTGCTGATTGAAAGCAAGATGGATGGCCAACATAGTGCGTTCACATCTTGATAGCTCCCGTGATAACTTTATAGATATCGCTTGCTACATCAGGACCAACGTTAACACCAGAATTAAGAGAAATGTATCGATCATTTCAAAAATGTCTCAGTCTTCGTGAAAAATATATGAAGGCTTCGCTACAAAGATTGGGCGATAATCCGCGGGATTATGATGGGGTATTCACTGGGTTCAAGAACGACGTTGGAATTGTTTCAGGTGTTAGGCCCGAGACGACCCCTAGTGGTGCCGAACTTAGGGAGGAGGGTCCATTCCCTCCGTGGAAGATCTATCCTCCGCCGCCACCACCACATTGGCATTGGTCTCCTAAGAATACTCCAGGACAATCTGGCCCAACTGAATTCACCGTGCGCCGCGATCGTGGTAATGAAGAATTCGACTTTTCGGTATGCGAAATACCCGAAGAACATCACTGGACCTATGAAATCGACGGCAAAGGGGTCTTCCAAGTTTATGAGACATCAGGTGACGTAGATCTTCTCCTAAGCCATTTGCTTTTCTTATCATTCTAGTAGACTCACAAAGAAAACCGATATTCGATGTGCCTACTATAAGAGAATATTTCATGGATCTGGACTATGTTTTGGGTGTTATTGCAGATGGGCCCACCAAGAGTTTTGCTTTTCGGAGACTAAAGTATCTTTCTAGCAAGTTCACCATGTATTCACTTCTCAATGAATACCAGGAAATGACAGACATGAAGGTAAGAAGATATTGAGTACATACATTTGACTAGTTCTGATTGGGCTTTGCAGCGAGTCCCCCATCGGTACGTTCTTGTACCATTATGCGAGTACTTGGCTCATCATCCTCCAAACTTAGAGATTTCTATAACACCAGAAAAGTCGATACCCACGTTCATCACTCTAGCAGCATGAACCAAAAGCATTTGCTGCGGTTCATCAAGTCGAAGATGAAGCGAAGTCCTAACGTAGGTGCAATGCATCATCGAGCTCGTGCCCAAATCTCATATGGTCTCTCTAAAAAGGACGTAGTGATCTTCCGTGATGGTGCAGAGCTGACACTCGAACAAGTCTTCCAATCACTTGGATTAACTGCCTACGACCTATCGATCGATACCCTTGATATGCATGCGCATCAAGATTCGTTCCACAGATTTGACAAATTCAACCTCAAATATAATCCTATTGGCGAATCTCGTTTGCGTGAGATCTTCTTGAAAACAGATAACTTTATACAAGGCCGTTATTTAGCTGAACTGACCCAAGGTGAGTCGTGATTCAGCTTACGTAAACTTCTCGTTCACCTGTTGCTGGCAGAGGTCATGAAAGATCTTGAGCAAAGCAAGTACCAGGTAAGAGGTTATCTGGTAGACTATAATCGTTTACTAATATTCATGCATAGAACTGTGAATGGCGTATCAGCATTTATGGCCGATCAATGTCAGAATGGGACAAACTCGCGAAATGGGTCATCAATCATAAGCTCTACTCTCACAACGTCCGGTGGTTGATCCAAGTACCTCGTCTATATGACATTTATAAGCAAACTGGACTTGTGTCTAACTTTGAGCAAATAATTAAAAGTGAGTTTGGATCGCTTCTGCGCATTCTTCCTCTGACACCGACGGTCATGCATAGACATATTCCAGCCGTTGTTTGAAGTAACAAAGGATCCGCACACTCACCCCGAACTCCATGTTTTCCTCGAAAGAGTGATTGGCTTTGATAGTGTTGATGATGAATCAAAGACAGAGAGACGCTTCTACAAAAAGTTCCCGTTCCCAAATGTTTGGGACACGCCTCAAAATCCCCCATACAGTTATTGGTAAGTAGTAAAATAATGCATTTGGCTCACATTCAACGCATTTTAATTGTGAATAGGGTCTACTACATGTATGCTAATATGTGCAGTCTCAATGGTTGGAGGCGATCAAGAGGTTTCAGTGAGTGGCAAGACAGCCTTGTTTGTACAATGTATTAACCGAGAGTGCTCCAGATACCTTTGTTTTTCGACCACACTGTGGCGAAGCTGGAGACTCGGATCATCTTACATCGGCCTTCCTTACATCACATTCAATCTCACATGGGATTCTCCTCCGAAAGGTCCCTGCATTGCAATATCTCTTTTATTTGAAACAGATTGGTCTAGCAATGAGCCCTCTCAGTAACAACGCTCTTTTCTTGACATATGAGCGAAACCCCATCACGGACTTTTTCAAAGTTGGTTTGAACGTGAGCTTGAGTACCGATGATCCTCTTCAGTTCCATTTCACCAAGGCAAGTATATTGATACTTAGCTTGAGAAAGAAAAATCATTAACACAAGTTCTGTAGGAGCCTTTGCTAGAGGAATATAGCGTTGCGGCTCATGTTGGTACCTTGCAGTTGATTCGCGGACTATGTGGCTTATTCACCTCTTATGTAGATCTACAAATTCTCGCAGAGCTCATTGGCCGAACTCGCTAGGAATTCAGTCCTCCAAAGTGGCTTCGAAATGGAGATCAAACGCCATTGGTTGGGCCAGAAGTGGTACCTTCCTGGTGCCGCAGGAAATGAGATCAACAAGGTCGGATTCTTTCTTTATTCTCATTGCGTTGTCTAACCTGGCATTTCAGACGAATGTGCCCGATATTAGGCTCAAGTACCGTCACGACACATTGAAGGAAGAGCTCGCCATGATTCACATGACGGATGAGGTCTTGATTGAAAACCCCACGGCGGTTGATAAGACTGCGGATGGTATAGGTGCACATGCCATGGCAGCAACCTCCACCATGTTACAAGGTAACAAGTAGACTCTGTATAGATATACAAGTGACGTGTATGCAACATAATATAATGTGATGAATCATTGTCAGTATTTGCGACGAAAGCATGCAAAGTTCAGAGCATGAGTCAATAAATGAGATGTTGGGGGCAATGTATGAGTGTTATGGAGAATCATGAATCATCCGGTCAAGGAGCCTCTAAAGTGGACCATTACCTGCAAACCAGTGTAACCAACCTCCATTTTCCCATTTTTTCTCCGGAGTGTACATGTCTTTTCGACGACGTTCGATGTCTGTCACACCCACCAAAATATCTGAGACACGTGACCAATTGATAGGTTTCAGAATCCAGCCATCAATTCCTAGGTCATAGAGATCATCTCGTTGTGTTGATTCCAAAGAAGCGGTGACAGCAAAGATGGGTATGCGGCCATTCAACTCATGAGCGGGAAGGAAATGCGGGGGTAGGGTGCTTGCTTCGAAGTGACGGATAGCCCCAGTTGCCTCAAATCCGTTCATTATTGGCATCCTTGAGTAAAGACGGGTGGTCGATCCAGTATCTATAAGCGTGTAGGAGACATGCGACTCACTGAATATCCATAAGTATGCAATCAAAATCAAAGTCGGTTTTGATCTTGTCATAAGCCTCTTGACCGTTTTCGGCGAGCTCAACAATATGCCCCTCCCTCTGTAAGCGCTTCACAATGAGTCTGGCATTCACTTTGTCATCCTGCAAGCCAAAAATGAGCAAGTTAAAGGATCAAGGCCAAATTTCTGGCTTACCTCAGCTACAAGAACCCTAAGTTGTCCAGGTTCTCGTGGGATATGCGCGTTGTCCTCTATTTGATGGGAAATACCTGAGCTACGAGCTCTCTCCATCGCGAGTGCACGAGCAACAGCCGTAGGATCCCTTGGTTTTCTATCGAAATATGTCTCGTCCATCTTAACACTCCTAATGGGGGTTGCTGAGTCCTGAACCTCCCAGATGCCCTCCTTTTGTTTTGATTTTGATGAGCGAGGTGATCTGTCATAATGGACACTGGGCATGTGTGTCGCAGAGACCGCGGATACGAAGCTTTCGACCTCACTAGGTGAAGTGTGAGGCGCAATGCTGCTGGATCCTGATAGCCGGGCCGAGTTGTCAGGAGATGTTGAGTGGTAAGGGCCAGGGAGATCGAAAGGAAGGAGCAGAGAGAATCGCGATCCTGTCTCGGATGATTCAACTCGAATTTGGCCTTTGAGTTGTTCTACGATACGTGCCACCACGGCGAGACCGAGTCCTAAGGGAAAAGGCTTGAGTCTGAAGTATCACGAGGTAACGTGTTAGGGAACTTACCCAAACCTGTGGTTTTAGGAACTGGTCTGTTCGAGTCTTCGACCTGCTCAAATTGTTGGAAGATTTCCTCCAACTTCGGTGATGGTATTCCGATGCCTGTATCAGAAATAAGAATTTCGACTGCGGCGACGTCCGTTCGCAGACCCTCTGGTTCAAGGAAAGTTTTGCATAAAATGTTGACGCCACCCTGCTTGGTGTATCTCACTACAATGGATGAAAGTGAGGATTAGACCCGAAAGGAGATGGGTTCTCAACTCACCAGCGTTATTCGTGACGTTTGCAATGATTGTCGAAACCTTCTTTCGATCTCCAAGGACAAACCGGGGACAGTCACCAATCTCAACATCAAAGTACAATCCTCGACTGAGAGCATCTCGTCTGTAAGCAGCAACGGATTCTTCAACCAACGCGGGCAAATCGAATGGTTCGTTGAAGGAGGTAGTGTAACCCGTTTCAAGTTTTGTGAGGTCCAACAGATCATTGATAGTGAAGAGTAGACTCTATTGACAAACGTCAGAAAGTAATCATATTTTGGACATGCGTTAACTAACCTTGCTAGCCATATGGGTAGTTTGGAGGTTCTTCCGGGTTTCCTCGTCCAATGGTCCTTCGAGGGCCATCTCAAGGAATCCAATAATCTGGTTCAACGGAGTGCGGACTAGTGGATTGCGAGGTTATATTGTAAATTCGGCAGAGATACTTGGTAGGGCGTACCTTCATGACTAGCGTTTGTGAGCAACAAATTGGCCAGCTTTGTGTTTCTGACGGCTGTTTCTTTCTCTCGCCACACTTCGATGAACTATGCAAAAGCGGTTAAGGAGAATCGTATATGTTTTTCTACAGACCACTTGCCTTGCCGTAAACGAGAGCTAAAACACCAGCCGTCTCCACTTGCTCATCAGTCCAACTACGGCATCGACCGACGACGGTTTCTCCCCATGCCTAGATGCACAAGGTGAGCTGATTATACATTCCGTAATTTTCATGGTTGACTCACCTGGAACGATTTTCTAGGCTCGAGGAAGCTCGTTCCTTCATCGCCCTGCTTGTGGGGTTTACCGGCCCAGATAACATCCCTCATTTGTCCTCTCCGAAGAAGCACCAAGAAATCTTTGCCCTCACTAGAGAGAGGAACATAGAGCAATCCAGCAATGATGTCCATACCGCTTGGTAATTCAAGGTCAGGCAAGGATTTCTTGATACTGGGGGTGGATTGCAGGAGACTACGACGTGACTCATGTCAGCAAAAATCATTTTGCAAAGGTCAAGAATGTAACGTACTTTGACTTTTTCACTCGGAAGTATTGGGCTATGATGAGAATTTCGCGTCCATGATCATTTGGTCCTAAGATCTTGGCACCATCACCTTCAGTACACGCAGTAATCAGAATCAAAACGTCGTGATTGGCACTGAAAACGACGTACCAATGACTAGAATACCATAATCTGCATCAAATAAGCTCAACAAGTCTTCGGCATTGCTCATGATGTAGCCAGTCGGATGCTTCTCGGTCGGAATTGTGCTTATCTGTTACAGAATGTTAAGTAATTTCTTCAATCGAATATGTAAGAAACCATAGCCTACCAGCTTCCGTGTCGTCAGCCTATGAGCATAGCTCAGTCTCTCGATATTTCTTCCAATGGCATCACTAAGCAGCCTCAGCATTTGTCGTACAGGGAACGACACCCTCATTCCATCAGTTCCATAAGAGTGACAAGCAATTAAACCCCAAAGTTGACCGAAAGCGGTGATAGACTGAAATGTAAATGTGAGACAAGGAATGCACAAGTAAGGACCCTATCTCACAATGGACATTGATGCTCGAACTCCCATGTTGCCAAGATCTGTGGGCATGAATCCACCAGTCAAAGATTAACCTCGAAAACGTCAAAGCAACACTTACACTTAAGGTGAATAGGACTCATTGCTCTAAGATAACAATGTGTCATGTCCAAGGGATACTCCAAATCTGTAAAGTCTCTAGCGACCATTCGGGAAGTGGGCTGATCTCGATCATAGAGCGACCTGACTTTGTCTAAAGATTGAAAGAATGCGGGTTACAATGGGACAAATAATTCAAATAGGTGGTCTCAACTTATGAGGTAGAGCTGCCGCGCTTGAGGAGGAATATCTGAAGCAGGGAAGTGTAGTCCCATGTAGAGGTCATGTGACGCAGCCCAGTCCAAAAGCTCTGCCACCACCTAGACATCCGCGCCGTCAGTTAATCCACACTGAAGAGTTCAGAAGTTAACAACTCACCTGTCCGTTCCAACTGTCGTCAAATTGATAGACCAACACTCTATGAAATTGTGTCAAGTCTTTAATTACCCCCACGACCACCTTCAAGAAAATGTCCAAGCTATTGGCTTCGTTCAACTGATCCATCACCTCCGATAACACTGCAAACACATCCATAGTCGAAACAGTTGCAGCATTCGACATTGATGAGCGAGACGAATGGAAACCACCAGTTCGACCTCCGGTGCCTCCAGATGACTTCTTGCTCTTACCTCCTCCAGAAGATCGGCCTTGCGCGCCTGAATCTCGTTGATTGAGTAATGCAGGTGAGTCTAACCTGCTTGAACTTCCAGCTCTTCCACTAATATTCGAGTTTCGACTCATCCGTCCGCCACTATTTCGTCCACTCATACCACCTGAACCTGACAGACTGCTCATCCGTCTAGAAAATCCTCCGATTCTCAATTTTTCCAAGCTCTTGAGCGGCTTACTCTTCGAAGTTGTACTTTCGTGGATATCCTGAAGTGAAGGCATCCACGTATTATCCCCTGACAAACCACCCGGTTGTCCAATTTGTCCTAAACCATCATTGCTTCCAACTCTTCCACTTCCTCTTCCACTCGCGACATTAGATGCTTTTGCCGAGTCTCCACGTGAGAGAGAAGAATTGCTAGGTGGACGACCATCCTTTGTAAAAGGCGAGGTGAACTCTTGTTCAGCAGAAGGAATGATGAGTTCTTTTCCTTGAGGTCCAGTATCCGTTTCATCCGCGAGAGTTTGTAACGCGGCGTTGGTGAGGGGGGTTGCGGGAGGTAGCTGAGCCAGCTCAGTGGCTTCGTTAGGAATTACATTCCCGTCGTTTTGTTGGGTTACGGTACCGCCGGAAGGGGTCCCTGTCCCTGCCCCGCCGGACTGTGTCGCAGTTGAAAATTCCGGTCTGGTGAAGTCACTTGTCCGAGATCCGGAAGCAGGGGATCCATCCCCTGGAGAAACGAATGATGGAGCTGGATAAAGAGGATTTTCTGTATCCGTCTCCAACTCAAACTCGAACACGATTAAACGAGGTGGACCACCGTTGGCTCCAATACCGGAACCCGAGTTACTTGAATGAGTACTCCGTGCTTCTGTTCCATCACGTTCGTTTTCTCCTGTTGCCATCGATGAAGCGGATGTAGGTGGAGCACTCGGTCTAGGGACGTGTTTCAGCGAGGGACGATGAGCGGCACACCAACATCTCCAAGGAATCCGATCCTCATTTTCGTCTTCTGTCTGAGGTTCTGCCCAACCTGTAATAGTGAATACTTCAGGACCCTCGTATTCCTTTCTTCTCTTTTGTTTTGGAGTTTGATCGCTTGCAGAGGCATCAGGAGTATCCATTCCGGTTTGATCGGAGGTGCTAGTTCCGTCATCTCCACCTTCCCCGTTGGGATCTTCGAGGAAGGCAATGTT
>WSUA01000483.1:4011-14356 GCA_019633455.1 Tulasnella sp. 419 | reverse complement strand
AACCTCGTAACGACCAAAGAACCGCGTCTTTACCATTCCAAAAGAGCGAGGGATCACGGAGTGAATCGAGTGCATCGACGGCTTCCATACCCATCATAAATTCATCAATGCAGTTGCTGGGAGGACCGCGTAGATCTTTGAAAGGTTCTAATTTGACAGAGCTGCGACCCAGGAGCAGGAGCATTCCAGGAGCATTCGTGCTTTTAGAAGACATCGATGATGGTTTGGTCGACGACATCCTTCAACCAATGGAAGATGCCGAGCCAGAGCCCGTGGTCGACTTGTTCACTCGTATGCTCCCACACGAACTTCGTGTCGAAGTACTGCGATTGTTGGTTCGGATCCACGTCCAAGAGCATGAAGAAGTGAGGAGAAGTGGCCAGTGGAGTTTTGGGATGGCTACAAGGACGGGAAAGCACGCGAAAGGAAGTACCTCAGGGGCTCCGGCCAGATGGGTGGGCTTCGAGAGTGGAATGAGAGAGTTAGTGAAACTAGGAAGGGTGAGTCATGTTTTGTCTAATTTTGTATTAGATAACGACAACTTACTATCGTGAAATACATCTAGGTATCTCGGTCATGGCAAGCTTTATCGCTTGATGGTCAATTGTGGGCTGTAACGTCCTTTTCACCATTTCCTCATATACCGATCCCCTTGCTGGTGCGGATCACCAAATCTGCTGGACCATTCATGAAAACCCTTAACCTAAGGGGTGTCTCAGGAATTACGGCAGATGTTCTGATGGATATAACTGAGAACGTCAGAGCAAAGACGGCAACGAGATACGACGGCGAGGAAGGTTGCAACACGTACTCGAGAGCGTCCATAGCCCAGGATTCTCGACGCTTACACAAATCTAGCAAATCCAGGCGCAGCCACTTCGGGTCACTCGCTATTCCATCGACGCTGCGAGCCACAGAAACCCAGTTGACGTGCATTAATCTTCAAGGCTGCTCCTCCATTACAACCAAGTCCCTTCACAGCCTCCTCGTATCTTCCCCCGTTGTGGAAAAGCTGATACTCCGTGGACTCTCGGCCGTTACGAACACCACATGCGAGATTCTGGGAGACTATTTTGATATGTCTGCCCGCGGGCGTGGCTCGGCCTTCGTACCATCACGTCTCGTCCACCTGGATCTAGGAAGGTGCTCAACTATGGATGCAACAGGAATAGAACGGATGATTGGTTTTGTGGATGTTAACTTCCATCCTGTCGGGATATGGTCAAGGCTGGATCAACGGCATCAAATCCCTCTCCGTCGGTTCCCTCAACTTAAGGTTTTGAAGCTAGGTGGCTTGAAAAAGGTGACCGGACAGACGATGCATTCAATAAGCTGGGGCATCCCATCTCTGGAAGTGTTGGACCTAAGGGGTAGCACCTCGATAACAGATGAAGATCTTGGAGAACTTGGAAAATGGGACGAACGATATGAAGATATCGCGATTCTTGCAAGTCAAACACGATGCGCGCGAGTCGTCGATCTTTTCCAGGACTCCGGAGTGCAGATCTTCGAGAAGGTTACCCTAACATCTCGTGAGATGGGATTCAACCCGCTGAGCCATGAGAAGTATTTCAAACGAGTTACTCGATTGAAACATCTTTGTTTCTCATCCTGCAGCCGCCTAACCGACAATGCCTTATCCAACCTCGCTTACAGTGTCCCGTATCTGCAGAACTTGGAAATGGGAGGAATTGGTGCGGCTGTCCGGGATACGGGGTTGGTTCGGCTAATTGGAACAACACCGATGATCAGACGCGTTGATCTAGAAGAGGCTTCGGAAATAACTGATACCTTACTCGACGCTCTAACCCCTCCCGCTCCTCCGACCATTGGAAGATCTCGGTCGACCGGCCAACCATCATCTCATGCAGGCCAGCATCTCGAACATCTTGTGCTCTCTTACGTAGGAAACGTCACGGACAACGCCTTACTGGCTTTGATCAACGGTTGTACGAAACTGACTTGTCTCGAGGTTGACAACACAAGGGTTTCGGATAACGTGTTGAAAGAGTTCATAAGAATCTGTCGCCAGAGGGAGCGGAAATCGGCGGAAATTCTGGCCGTGGATTGCAGGAATGTCACCCGCGCTGTTTTGGAGGGACCTGTTAGCCCTTCCGTACGATACAGGAAGGGCTGGAGAGGCTGGGATGCCCGGAGTCTAGGGTATTATGATGAACGAGATAGGGGAGATATAATGAGTGGGATAGATGCTATACCCGAGACCACGCGGGTAGGAGATGAGTGCAACGAAGATCTAGTGGTGATGAAAAGCTTCCATACATGGCAAGCTGTCGATACCATGACAGCGGCTCGCGAACGGAGGAGAAAGTTAATAATGTCAAGACGTTCTGGTGACGGAACCGGAGTCGGGGTTAGCACGTCATCTCCTCGCAGGGATGGTAATCTAACCCCTAGATGGTTGAACTGGCGTAGCACGTCGGTTCACCAAGCCCAAGTTGCAGGCGGGTTTGATCTTGAGGATGTGGATGAGCGTGGATGCGTCATCATGTAGTATATACAAGGACATTTTTGCAAGAATCTTGTTCCATAAGTAAGAGACACTGCACCTTTTGAATATATGAATTTACTGGGATGAGTGATCATAGCCAAGACTTCGAACACAACTCAGCTCGACTGAAAGGGTCCTATCACGTGTGTCAATCCAAACAAGATCACGTGTATATTTCACACCATCCTCTCCTATACCACTTAATCGGAACATACCGAGACGACGATAACGGTGTGGACAACCTGTAATCCTCATATTAGGGGAGAGTCTCCCAACATAATCTTAGTGTTTTCCTCATAATCTGCAGAGTCAATATTAGAGAAAGACACTTGCTCTTTCAATTCCCGGTCATTGAAATCGAAGCATCCTTATTGAATCATGAAGAACCAAAGTTTGAATGCCGATTCCGCATCAGGCCCTACTAGTTAACTCCCCTATACCACGAGATATATCAAACAAAATATTGCGCACTGACCACTTTGTCCCTGCTATAAGTGGCCCCCTCCTTCTGGCTTTAGATGATTCGTCCTCTTTTCCCCCCTTCTCAACCACGCTTGTTGACTTAGCGAAACCTCTCCTGCACGGTGAATTTTACGTGGCTTGATAAGCACTCGAGGCTGACCAACTAGTAAGTTTCCGCTCCCTTATCAATGCACGCGTCCCGCTTTCTTGTTATCCAAAGCGGGATTGGGAACGATGTGATGGTCGAGGTTCCAATCAATGACGCGATACATCCAGAGCCATCACTTGTCCGCACGTTAGTTTGACCATGCCATGAAGGCTACGATGTGCCGAATTATCATGGCTAATCGATCTATGGACTTTTTGCCTCGCCCTCTCCACGACGCGTTTGACACGATCTGCCATTAATCAATTTAAACTGACCTATTTTTCTGCCTTTTGTCCCACTGAAGATAAGCACAGTTACTTTTTACAATATCGAAGAATGCCTCGCGCCGCTACGGAGAAAAAAAGTTCGTCCCGTTTAATCGAGTTGATCTACTCGTTAGCTCATCTACCTGATTCGTTCATCTGCAATGATGAACAGCTAAGTCAAGCACTTCTTCAGCTGCCTCGGGCACGAAGAAAAAGGCTTCAGCCTATAACGTGTTCATGAAGAATGAGCTCGCCAAGTTGAAGTCCAAGAACCCCGATCAGCCTCATAAAGAGAGGTGTGTATTGGCTCATTATTCTGTTGTTGCGGGAATGTACACGACGTCTTATCCTACTTCTCAGATTCAAGGCCGCCGCTGCTTCCTGGGCTGCTTCCAAGGAGAATCCCAAGAATGCTTAAAGTAGGCGGAGTCGGCAAGACTATGGCGACGATACCCCCATGATGGTCGTTGGATGTCTATATTCCTTGCCTTTATCAATGCTACCGTTTTCCTTTTCACCAACTCCTCTATCTCTTCTGGCTGTCGTGGCCAATCATTCCGTTACCTTCAAATTGTATGGATGTGTGTACTCTCAGAGGACGTCTCTTGTCCTATGTTCTTTCTAGTCCTTCTGTAATCGTCTACCTGGATCAATCAGATTGTCATGGTTGAACTCCTTATTTGGTCCGAGATATCCTGGTTATGGACAAGCATACATTAGGGCATAGCTGGGTGTAAACTCACAAGTATACCCCACTGATGCCGCACGATGCAGCCTCCATGCTCTACGCAAAGCCTGATGTCATGATGACAAAGTGCGCTCACTTGATCCAGCATCCCATCCCGTATCAGTGCCAAAGTCAATCAATGGCAAGGGAGGGGGCGATCACTAATTCGACCCTCAACCAATCGCTAACACAGAGAAACCTCCATATCGGCGCGCAGACCTTCCCTGGAGAATCGCTGATCATTGGAGGTAGAAGACATGGACGACTCGTTAAAAACGACGAGTTATAAGCCGTTGGTTCAAGAGCGAACTCAGAAAAGCACGTGAAGTTTCTAAACTGGCTTTTAGTCCAACGCACTACTCCCAAAAAGGCATTACTCCACAGGAGTAGCTTTTTATGGTCATATTAGCCGGTGAGACTCGACAGTTCTCCACACTACCCGATCGCGCAGGGAACAAGAGGTATGTAGCGATATATCGTCCCCTCGTATATGTTAACAAGTCAAGCGCTCGTCAAGTGGAATAAACATGCCTTCACCACACTTCGGCATCTGAGTGTGGCAATGCTAGTGCTGTTTTTCTTTGATATATCCCTTGGACCATGTGGTCAGAGATAGCCGTTCATTTCATATTTACTCTGAAGTCACGAGAAGCACGTCATAACTCCGATGATCACTGAACAGGTTCAGATGTGGCAACTTTGAGGCTAATGTCAAAGCCGTTGTACCGGATACTTGACTAAGGCAGAAGACGGAATATGGTTTGAAAGGCGGTGGTCGATGAGCAATCGACGTCGATTACCCCTCTGCCCGGCCTCAGAATAAAGGCAAGAAAGGCATAGGAATAACGAGAAAAATCACAGAGGAAACCATCCGGAGTATCCAGTCATAGAGACACCCGGCGTTCCGGTGTCGGGGTTGGGGATTACTCCCGTGCCCTTTCGGCCGTTTTGAAACAAGACGTGCATGATGGAAAGACTCTGCGATGTCAGTCAACGTCGATTATCTGATCATTAAGCGTCGATTAGCAGCTGTACGTGAGGGCGCATAGTCCGTCAACGCCTTCGATAGCGGCGTAGTAACCACCCTTGTCAAATGTGGCAACGAACAAACAAACTCACGTGAGATACTTGTTTGAAGTTGTTTTCAGCCTCGCCACTAATAGGATCCAATTGCTCAAATAACTCGAAAATGCTATCCGAAAAGCTCACTAATTCCCCCCTCGATCCACCACTTGTTGCCTGTAAGTCGTTCTTTGAAGTCCCCTCCTCAAAAACAACTAATGACTTTATGACACTTTTGCTAACCCATTTTGCCCATTTTACGCACTCTTTCCTACGTCGCGCTCGCTGTCTATGTTTGATATTGGCATCTGGACTGTCATCCATAATCTGCACCGCGTTCACTTTCAATCGACCCCGCGTTTTCACTCCATTTTACATCAATATGCATGTACGTGCATCTAACCTTCTATATTTGACCTCGAATCTGGGATCGCTGACCGTTCTGCATTAGGTCGATATTGCGGCGCGGCCCATTGGATTACGTACAGTGCACATATTCGCTTGAAGTTTTATCCCACCTTTAAACCAACTCGAAATGCCACCCAAGAAGGCTGCTGCTGCCGCTGTTGACGGAGAGAAGAAGAGTGAGCCTTTATAGCCTTTTTTTTACTGGAAAGTGCGGGGTGTTGAACTTTCACCCCTCTCTTCTCTAGCCAAATCTTCAACTACCGCTAAGTCCGGAGGCAAGAAGGGTAAAGGATCGCCTTACACCAGTACGTGTGCATAATGTCTCATCGCTTGTCACGTTCTAAGCGAGTGTTACCTTATAGTTTACATGAAGTCGAAGTTGGCTGAGTTCAAAGTCAAGTACCCTGACCTTACTCACAAGGAGAGGTGAGTTCTTATATACATTTGTTCCCCTGAAGTGCGCCTTGTCCTGAAACTTGGTTCTCTCAGGTTCAAGAAGGTCGCGGATGAATGGGTGAGTCTCGGGCTAGTTAAATAGTTTCACCGCACCCAATTTTGCTGACGCCGAGTTCCTATTTAGGCTGATTCCCCGGAAAACCCTAAGAACAAATCTGATTGATCCTATCCTGTGTTCCTTTACGCAAGGATCACTGCCCGAATGAGACGTTCGGCCCTCGATTTTCCCTTGTGATATCTGCTGTCGTTGCTACTTCTCTCTCTTGGTCCCTTCTTTGTTCTATAAGCCTACTACATTGTTCTTTTCTTATTTCATGCCACGGGCGGTTGTTATTTATGTCGTGTAATATCAAACGCCTTGATGGGTTGTATGTCTTCCATCTTTCAACACTTGAGAAACATGGTGTGTTCTCATCGCCAGAGTCGAACGTGAGCCAAACCTTCGGTGCCTGTGACGCCATTGTTGTTGGTGATGACTTGTGGCGCGACGATTAGGTCTTTGGTGCCACTGGGGCAGAAGGGATATCCACCATCTATTTCATATCGGACATTCATCACAAATTAAGCTTGGCACACGCCCTTGGTTCTTTCTATTTCTCTGCACTCCATTCAACCACACTCTTACAATCTCTGAATCATACCTTACACCTCCAAGCTACACTGTAAAAGCCATGCCGATCTGGGATCAATTGCAAGATAAAGCTGAAGAATTGTTGAAGAAAGGGTCATCTCAAAATCATCCGGTTCAAGGGCCATCTGGGCGACCCAAAACTCCTGATCACCCTCCCAACAGCGCCACCCCTGAACCTCCTGAGGTCCCTCCTCCCTCTGCTGCTATTGCGGGTGCTGTGAGCGCACAGGACGATAAATGGGATTTCAATCGATTGAAGTCTGCGTTGGAAGGTGGTGATGCTAATGAGAAGAGGATGGAAGAGGCGCATCGACAGATGAGAGGAGTAGCTGCTAGTGATGAGAAGAAGGGGGGTCTGTTCGGAAAGGTCAGTGATGTCATTGATCTCTTTGTCCCATCTCCACTTGTCGTTGACTTGGTTTTTGATTGGAGTAGATCACTGATATATTGGATGGTGATGATGAGGAGAGATTGAGACTTGAGTTGGTCAAGATTGAATCCGAAGAAAAGACTCTCAATGATCTGGAGAGACAGATTGAGCAAGGTCGTGATCTTGGTGACAAGGTAGGGTGTTACTTGTTACGGGACTGATATATGACTTGGCTGATCCTCAGTATCGTGATTCAGCTCAAAGAGAAATTGACCGGACCTGATCCTGAGTACGTGAAGCAGAAAGAGAGAATCAGTGTCGAAAGGGCACAGATACGTCTCAGGAAAGAGGCTATCGAGAAGAAACTAGCCGAGGAGAGAGCCAATCCTGAATGGCATGAACAGGTAGATAATTCTTAATCTCGAATCGCTCGTACAAGTACTAAGAAAGCTCCACGTAGTTCGTAAATAAATTGGGAGGAAGGCAAGATGAACTTGAAGATCTTAGGAGAAAGGAGGCAGCCCTTCAAGCCGAAAAGAAGCACGATAACATTTTCGAAAAGGTGTGCATTGATCATTACACTCTGAGAGTTTAAACTAACTAGGTATATAGTTCAAGGATAAAGTAGACGGCGAGTCCGAACAAGAGAGGCAGCTTCGCTTGGAGAAGGAACGGCTGGAAGCTGAACAACGAGGCACTGTAGGATGGCAGGTTAGACATGACGGATCTCAACATGGTCTCCTTCGCATGACCTGACCCACGTGTCTTATCTAGGTGAAGGACTTCTTAGGAAAGAACGAGCCGGCAACCTCTTCGGGTGGTGGATTTAGTCTCAAGAACAAAGTAAGATAGATGGATAATGATTGGATTTGAGATGTATGCTAACCATATATTCATTAGTTGAATGAAGCTGCTGGTGGTGGAGCTAAGGGTGAAGCGAATGAAGGTTGGTGGACTTGGTTCTCTTCTCCTCGGATTCTAGTCAATCTAACCTCTTACCTCTCAGACCAACTTGACAAAGCCATCGACATGTTCCAGCAGCATGTGTTGAAGCAAGGTGATCAGCATAACGAGTCCGCAATCGAGCAGAAGAAAGATGAGGCAATTGCTGCGGGCATCAAATCTGCCCTCAGTGCTGTAACCGGAAAGCCATGATTCGAAAGTGTATTCTAGTCTGAATGATCTACATTGCAATAGCTACCTTTTGAGTTATAATGAATGATGGGATGCGAGGCAACTCGGCTTGTGCCGACGGAAAGTGAATTGCTTATGTCCGATGTTGCGAAATTTGTGGGTGCGAAGATTTCGATTATTTCAATTTCAGCCGTCACGAGGGCTTTTCAAATGTCTCTTCTCATTCATCGATCGACTCAGCATGCTGCCTCGTCAACTTGTGTAACAGCTAGCTTCTCTACTTCAGCTATTCGCTTGGTCAGGACCACTCGTCCCAGCACCAACACCGATGGGGACAAGGAAGACAGTGAAGAGGCGGCGCTATTCAACGGAAGACCCAAAGTGCAAAAAAGAGTTGGATGCCAAACATGGCTGGAAAACGAAGGATTGAGGTACAAATATCCGAGACCCGGTAGACCTAATTTCTTGGAAAGAAAGCTTCATGTGAGTTCACTACAAAACTCGAGTTGGGAAGTTTTTAACATGACTTGGTATTTTGGATAGCCCTTCCCAATGAATCCATCCTTCCGACCTCCAGTACCCATCTCTGATGGTCTCAAGCAACATATATTCGATGCCTATGTTCGAGATCCCAAACTCAATAGTTTATCCACCTTGTCGACGCGTTTTGGCATTAGTCCTCTACGCCTTCAAGCTATAATACGACTCAAGTCGTTGGAATTGGAATGGAAAGAGGTGAGCTTCTTGGCTTCAATATCGTCTTTCCTGGGACCCCGCTCTTTTTTGTGATGATATCCACAATCGATAAGTGGAAAGACCAATACATGGTTACACCGAAGACTTTTCATGCATGGCTTTCTGAACTTCTCCTCACTTGGCGTATTGTATCGAGACATGATTCTGACCCTCTATTCCTAGGTGTGTTTGATTTCAATTAGCCCTTTCGGGATGATCTTCAAAACGATTAGTCTTTAAGACTCATACATGGTTAAAAATTCTCATGCATGGCTTAACTGAACTTCGTGCCTTTTATAATTTTGTGTCATTTCAATTACTGACTTCTATTCTATTCTGCATTCCTCGGCAACTGAATTAAATAGGTTAGTGGACGTCCTCTCCCCTCGATCCCTATTATCCTTCCATGTGATGATCACATCATGACATAGCAATTTCACGGAAGACTTACTCCATGGTTATCCGCATTTTTCTTCACTTTCTGACTCTTCCCTTAATTCTAATCATATTTGAAAGAACCAATGCTAAAACTCAGACTTTTTTCACAATAGGCTAATCGTCCCCTCCGAACCAACTTCCGAGACGCAATGGAATCTACGTTGGGTGTGAAGCCTTTCCGCGAGGATATGCCCGAAGCCAACATGTACGAACGGGAGAATGTCACAAACGCTGATTATGATGCCCAGGACGCTTTAGCTGCTGGACCGGATCGTACAAAGCATCAACGTGGTCTTCCTGGACTCTACTTTGAAGGTGTAGTAGATGGAAAAGTGAGCGTTCTATTTTATTGATGCCTGACGTGCTGGAAATTGACCACTCGCTGTCAAGGATCCTATCGTTCCGCAACTCGTTGCTGATGCAAAGGCGCGGTATGAGGCTAAGCTGGCAAAAGCCGAAGCCGAAGCCGCTGAATTCGCAACATCACATCGATCAGAAGTTCCTCCACGAGTCGAAGGAAGGAGTTCGATTGTGGTTATTGATGTAGGGAACAAGTATCTTGATCCCAAGATTGAGAAGCAGAGAGAGAAGCGGGCTGTCGCGAGGAGATCTGTGAAGGCGAAGAAGGCAACAAAAAAGCGTGAAGCTGTTGTGGCTTCTCAGCAACTTTTGAAGAATTAGAGGAGACTATATACTGCTTTTCTGTTCCGTATCTAGTTACTCATTACTTTATTGAGATTTACGGCGGTTGCTTTTTGTCAGCTCAAACAAGGGATTACGTAAAGCTGAGATCGAATTTTTATCGAACTTCTAAGTGAACGACCACCACCTCTCCAACTGTCACAATGGTAATGTCCTAAAGCTGCTAATGAAAAGTGGTGTACTGACCCTCTGACATGCTCTTTAGTCATCTGAACTGAGATATACTCCAACTACTCAAACGGAGCATTGTAAGTGGTGAAGTCCTACGCCCATACCCCACTACTTACGCAAATTGAT
>WSUA01000481.1:0-16471 GCA_019633455.1 Tulasnella sp. 419 | reverse complement strand
GTCGGGTTCTGAACACGCACTACCACCGCGTCCACCAAAGGATCATCTGGATCCTCATCCTCATCCTCATCCTCATCTTCATCTTCATCCGACTCCTCGGTGAGAGTTGACAACGCTACCCGGATTCTTGGGGGAAGTGCCTTTGATATAGACGGTAAGTTGTTTAACCAGAGTTGTCCCACGTCGATTAGCATACTCACCGAAACGGTTGGGGCAAAACTGACAGACTCTCCATCATCCCATTCAAGAGCAGGTTCGATATCTTTGATAGATACGATCTGCTGAGATACGAACTTGTGCTGTATAGGGGGAGGCTGAGGGTCGGCTATCGTCGGGACTGGTGGGTCAATTGGTGTAAATTGTATAGGCGGTTTATTTGTATTGTGTGATATTAGAACATCCTGAAGGGGTTGACAAAGTTCTTAAGGTTAATCGCGGGAAAATACTGCGTTGTGGCGCTAGTTCGGAAACGTACACGAATGAGAACCGCCTTCTCTCTTATCTTCTTTCTGACACCAGAAAGCTTTGAGGGCTTGTCAGGAGTCGATACGAAAATCCCCTTTGCGCGGTCTTTCCAGTGGGTGGGTTGTTGGACAGGTGGTGGTGCAGTACTTGATGAACTGTAAAACCGCAAACAAATCGATGAATAATCGGAAAGTCAATCACAACCGTCAAAGGTACGCATTCAGAACAATGAAGTATCACCCACGGGAGCGACTTTTGGGGAGCTTTGAAGAAGGACACTGATTTTGTCTCTGTGGTATACGATTGGGGTGTCGGTAGCGGGGTTGAGATCGGAGTATGTCGAGAAGTAAGTTGAGATGGCTGAATCACGTTGGTTTGAGTCTCTCTGCTGCCACTGGCACGCAAGCCGAATCCCATAGTGAGAACGGAACGAGAGCCGAAAGGTAAGAGTGTTACGTTCGCTGAAGAAAAAAGGTGGTGGTAGGAAGGTGAGCGTAGTGACAAGGTATAAGGGAAGTCAGAGGACCCGGTGCCTCATTGCAGCATCGGCGATAAAGTGCCGGTAATGTAAGTCCCACAAAAAATCGGCCAGGGCAACCAGTGACCCAACCACAGCCAAGCCTCGTGGCAAGTGACAACTGCATTACATAAGCTACTGCCCCAATGTCAGGTGCTCCACTATTTAGGAGAGTTTCACCACAGCAACATTACCTTGCAAGTATACAGATTGAGCCTAGGCAAAAAGGCTCTCGGGCGATCCGGATCTGGCTCTGGCTTTCGGGCCTGATCCAGGTCACTCGGAATTCTTCTGGCAATTCAAGCTACTAACATATCGAGACGTTTTCGATATCTTTACTCGTATGTAATTTCCACCTACACACGACGTGAATGGATCCCACACAAAAATTTTGGGGCTGGAGCATATGAACGACTCGAGCTGGCTTGGGTGGGGTTTAAATACTGGTGTGGTGGGACAAAGGAATAACCAAAGTCTCCTGCGATTTCTGAAGAATGCATTCTCAATCTACCACACAAGCTATGCCACCCACTACCTTCCTAAAAAGTCATTTTCTTCGACTCCCAGTAGAACTACAAATGGTAAGTCATGATCCTAGTTCGACTTTGCGGGCCATTGAAGTACTCATCAAACTCCTTCAGACGGTAGTTCATATGGTGGATCGTCGTGTGAAACGACTGCTGTGTCTCGTCAATAAACGACTGAACCAGCTTGCCACACCTGAGTTGTACTCGGGTGTCATTCTCAAGGATCAAGCATTAGATACTTTCCAAAAGTTCTCTTATTTGAAGAGGCAAAATACGCTTTCGGATCGACAGGACAAACTATATGACACCATCACCAGTCGACCCGAATTGGGATCGATGGTGCGCACTTTACGATGGCACCAGCACCCCAAATCAGCGGAGGTTTTGTCCCATACATCCAATGTTCGATATCTAGAGACAGACGGTTGGGTGTTGGATGAAGGACAAGAAGCATCTATATGCAACGTCAAGCTACCTCGATTGAAGGTTGCCGTAATACAAGGCTTATTTCCCCCCAACGGAATATCAACGTTACTCTCACCAGCCAATACAAGTCTTGAGGAGCTAGCTCTCGGTTCTACAGCGGTATGGTGCTTTACCACACTTTTTTTGGCCTTAGTTGATCATTTGTTTTGCAGGGTGAACTCGACCATCAGATTTCCGATCTAGACAGACACCAGAAACCGAGCATCGCATCATTTGTGAATGCCTGCACGTGAGTCAATTGAAATCATAAATGCTATTGTGGTCATATACCGACAGCGTCTTTTGATAGGACCAACAAATGGTTTCCACACCTTCGAGTTTTATCCCTTGAAAGAAAAGTTCTCTCTTCAACCGAGATCTTTGGCGGTTCTGACGACGAGACTACAATTGGATGGAGCCGTCTCATTCGGCACTACGCTCCGCAGCTCGAAAGGCTATTGATCTCATTGGAAAGGGATGGCAGTTGGGTGAAATATAACCTGGAAGAAGCATTTGAGCGACACATCCTTCCTATTCTACTCTCATCATCGGGAGATTTCACCAATTTGCAGCGCATAGAGTTTCGGGGCTTTAGCGTATCAGCGACAGGAATGAGGGTGTTGAGGGAAAGGTTCTCTCGGAGAGCAACAAAGGTGGAAATCCGTATGGTTTCAGTGTTGAAAACCTCCACACTCATTGATGAAGCTTAGATGTCTCTAGAGTCGAGTAAACTTAGATATCCAATCCTGTTGCCGCTTAGATTATGTATGTATAGAAATAGATCTGAATGGATCCTGGCAACGATGATAGAACATGAAAATATGTACACACAATCCCATGGCAATGCGAGGTGTCAGGGATTTTGGTCGATCATTGGACACACGTTTCATTTCCACATAAGGCCAGATGCTGTGTGCTGTGGGGCATGGGTAAATTACCCCTTGAATGTTTGTTTGATGACGTCAGTCAGCTACGATGGGTACCCATGATCACGTGATTACGGCAATTAGCGCAAGCCTCAAGGGGGAGCAGCACAGGGATTCTAATCACGACTGCAAGGTTTTTGGTCACCGTCCACCAGATCCTCGCAGTGAGGTGTTTGATCGACTTGAAAAGACGATCGGCCGTGATCCTGGATCCCACTGTCTCCACGGAATTTCAGCGCGGCATACACGGTTGGGCGACAACGCTCTATCAGGCGATTGTCAACACGGTTGCACGCTTTATAACGACATCCCTTTTGCGATCAAATGCCAGCCTCTCACTCATCAGTCGAACATCTCCCACCTCCTGCTTTATCTTCGAATCGCGCTACTAAAAAAACCAAGTTTGAGAATGGTCTCAAAGTTCATTGGGCAAGAATCAAAAGGCGAATGGCTGCCAGCGGTGGCTCTCCTTCCGAGGTTTGTACACTTGATATTGGGCGGTTCTTATAGACTCAATTCTAATTCACGTGTTTTATTACATCAATTCGCTTAACAGAGTCAGAGCATTGGCGAGGGCGCAGATTCCACGGCATCTTCCTCGGTTATCCGAAAACTGGCCTCAACCGGTCAGTATCAACTCTCCGTAGTTCCAACAGAAGATCAGCGTGATGTACCACTTGGGGCAGACGAAGATGAGATTGTGGACGAAATTGTGGTAGATAGTCACTTTCTCATGGAACAGGGCAAATCCACCACTCAGCCATCCGAACATGGTGCTAGTCCTGAAAAAAGCACCGGTACGCACGGCACACATGCAACAGAAGTTGGCTCGACCACAAATGGACTCGACCATGGCAGTTCTATTTTTGGCTGGGACACAATATACGCTTTCTATTGCCGGCTCGTCGACACTCTTCAGAAGTTTTTTTTCCCTGTGCTTCCACAGGAAGGTGCCGAACCTCAGTATCAGAAAGAAGTATGGTTCACAAGTAAATCGCTTCATCTATGGGGGACGTTGTATCTCATTCTAAACTGGGTATGATGAACTGATCTGGTCATTTTACTATCGCTCATTTTTCATCTCATTCAGGTTCTGGTCTGTATTCTCATTCCAAGGAATAGCATGATAAGGATGGATCAAGTATTCTACTACGGTGTCAGTTCACGCCTGATCTCCAGTGATAACCTATCCGTAATTCCCTAACTTTTTGATGATTCGCTCCCCCAGGTTGCTCCACTCCTTATTGTCCCATTGCCGCTTATGGTTCTCTTTGACTTTCCGAAAACTCGACGCATACTTTGGCAATGTTGGATGAGTATCGCCGTTTGGGTCTGGCCAGCCTACAGTGCGTGTTAACTTGATCGTCATATATAAGGAATCCATTACTTATCTTGGTTCAGTACTCATATTAATGCAGCTGTGCGGCTTCTACAACAGCAAAGAAGCCGTGTTGAACTGTAAAGGCAAAGAATTCACGGGGGCTCTATAGTGCGTCCTTCTCCTCTTTGTAGGAACATCGATTGAACGTTTAGAGGATACAGTTACACTGGTTCATTCCCGCCTATAGCGCTATTCGCCTTGGGTCAAAACAGATTATCGGCTACCATCAGTGGCATTACTCTCGCGGGAATCATGGGTGCAAAGTGGGTAGATTCCTATTAATTCCCTTAGATCTGGTTAATGAGTCTTTCACTCCATTAGCATTCGGAATCGAGACACATGGAGTAAGTATTTCCTTTTTTCCAAGTTTTCATCCAATGATGCCGACCACCCTCATTTAACACTCCCCATTAAAGTCCGAAATTTCCTCAATTTTGTCTTGTACATCATTTTCCTCCTTTGGATTCATTGGAGAAAAGAAGTCACTGATAGAGGTCTATTTGTCTTTCGGGATCGTCTCAAGGTTTGATCATGCCTTGTATTCTTCACTGCCTACCACTAAAGACTCGACGCAATATTTTGACAGACTCAGTATCGTGCTACACAGAAGGCACAGGTCAGCGAACGTAAAGCAGCTGAGTCCAAAAAAGCTTTTTCAAGTTATATCTTCCATGAAGTACGAGTCCCCTTGAATACCGCTCGTACGTCTATCACTTGGTTACGAATTCTTGACATTTCTTATGCCGTTACTTGTTTAGTGTTGGCAGTTCAAAACATGGAAGCCGCAGGGATCTTTGATAAGGAATCAATTGAATTCACGGCTTTAGAAGGAAGTTTGACGATGATGTCCAAGGTTCTTAACGATGTTCTTGACTTGTATGTCTTTCAGAATGCATACTTTATTGAATTCTGATATAGGTCTTATTTTAGCAATCGAATGGATTCAGGTCGATTCGAGTCCTCTCAGCGGCCGTATTCTTTCCACAAGGTCCTCAAGGGCATACTCGTCCCGTTGCGATTGGCTACAGACGCTAGGGAGCTGCAACTTGTCTCTGAATTAGATCCAAGTATCGATTGGGTGGCAAGGAGAGCCCTATACAGGGCGCAGGGATATGACGAGGATTGTGTTCAAAAGCGACTCGCACAGCCCGATGGATCGGATGATGAATTTGGCATTGTTGTTGGTGATGAACATCGATTAAGGCAGGTTGTTCAGAATTTGGCATCGGTAAGAAGACTCTGTAGGGTCACCAAGTTGTTTTCTCACTTTGCCCTGCGTATTTAGAATGCGGTAAAATTCACGGCTACAGGCGGTAAAATAACCATTCGGACCAAGTTGATTTACCCCAGTGTACAAGAAACTTCCACTGCGAGTGTGGATGGAGGTAGCGCCAACGGTACCTCGACTACCGCCACCAAAGTCGATCCTTCTGTACCCGCACGCCTTTCAGCTACACAGCTGGATCTTCATAATGCTGCTACTGGAAGCACTCTGGTTCCTGGAATCGATTACATAGTCATCAGGCTAGAGGTTGAAGACACTGGGGTGGGTATCCGGCGCAAGGACATGATTGACAACAGATTATTCAGTCCTTACGTGCATACGGATATTGGCCGGGTGCAGGGAGGTAAAGGGACTGGACTCGGATTGGCTTTATCAAGGCAGATCGTCAGACTGTCTGGTGGAAGGTAGGTGCAACTGCGTTTTCTAGTGGCTCATAACGCTCACACGTCCTTTTATAGACTGGGGGTTCGAAGCCAGCGTAATGTTGGTTCTACATTCTGGCTTGAACTCGTACTGGGTGTTGGCAAAAAGGTGATCGAAAAGTCTGGAATGGACCTCAAAGAGGTGGAAGTAGTGAAGTCGCTGTCACCGAACTCGACAGTCGCTGGGGCGTTCAAACCTCCGGATGGAGAAGGTACCACTCCATCCACAGTCATATCATCTTCTGGTCGAGCCGATACCGATCAGCTACCTTCAGATGGGACGACATATTCCGGCGCTAGTGCAGTTCAACCTGCTAGCGCGCTTCGTGGATTGATGGAACACTCGGGTCAAATCGAGCTGCTTCCTCGTAGAGTCGGAGATGGCGAGACAACTGGATCCGTCATTGCTCCATCACTTGTTGATTCTGGATCTAAATTGAATTTGGCTATTCCACCATCACCCTCTCTTCCCAAGAAGATATCGTCGAGTGCTGTGGATGGTTCGCAATCATCGTCAACAACCGCTATAACAGAGAGGCCATCTCATGTTGCTATCCCCCCTAATCCGTTCTCGAACATTGGAGGAAGTAGGTTTAACGAAATCACTGGATTTATGCCAGAACCGCCAGGTCTTGGATCCTCTGTACCTAGTGGCTCGGCTATCGCTTCTGGAAGTCCTTTGTTTGATCCTCCATTACAGGTACGCACCTCGTACATCATCGAGGATGAGTGAACTCACCTATGCATTCTAGGTCCTTGTAGTTGATGACGATGCGCTTACACGCAAACTCATGACCAGACTGCTTTCTCGGCTGGGTTGTCAGGTTGACGTTGCTGAAAACGGCAAGGTAGCCCTGGACATGATATTGGGATTGAAGGAGAGGAATCCTTTCGATACATTGGCTTTGAGCAATCCATCCTCAACCGGTCATTCAGAGCAGTCGGGAACGCCATCACGTCCGGCACAGACACCATTTGCTCAGCCCCGACATTACGATATCATATTCCTTGATAATCAGATGCCTGTGATGAGCGGTCTGGACTTGGTACGGAAACTCAGGGAGATTGATCGCGATGACTTGGTAGTTGGTATCACTGGAAACGCTATGCAGGATGACCAAGAGGAGTACCTCCAAGCTGGAGTAAATCAGTAAGCATACATTCAGTCTCTAAGGGAGTATTACTAACATAGCATATCCATAGTGTCCTTACCAAACCTGTTCTTGAACGAAGCATCAAAACGATGTTGATTGCTGCTGATGAACGACGAAGAGACAAGAACTCAAAAGGCGATTCGCCCACGGAGGTTGAACAGCCACCTCTGAGACAATGATTGGTATTTGAAATTCGTACTTCCAACGGCTTTTTGGTTTTTGCTATGTCATCATGTCTTGATGTTTTGTGGTTTTCGCTCTATCACACGTTGCATTTCTAAGCCCATCTCTTTCCTTTCAGCACCCATACCTCGTAGCGTTTTTCGGGTTCCTCTAATTTGCATAGCATTTTTATTCATGTATGGTCATATCCTGGGATTTGGTTGAGATACGCTCGTTTGTTAATATAATCTCTTTATTATTAGCTCGGACAGTTCAGAGATATTATGCCCTAGCAAATTTCAAGCAAATGCTGTCTGTAGTGACTCGATTAACTTGCCAAGGTCTCCCCTTTCCGCGTTCACTACGGAGATGCCCATGTGACTACCAATTGAACCAAGTGAATAGCCTATACATCGCATGTGATAAGTCACTTACCCGATGCGGAAGTATTTGTCTGTTGAGATAATTCACGTCAGCTAGTCTCTCTGCACACTGTCTAGACGACATACCCTTGATATCCTTGTGAAGGCCACCCGCGATGACAATGTTATCTTTCGCAAGTTTAGGGAGCACGTCAGCGGCCCCTAACCCTTCAGGGAAGTAGACAGCGGTCATGCCGTTTGCTGGTCAAACAATTAGTCAAGAGTGGATAGTGCAAGAAATTTTGCTATGTACCAGCGTATTGATTGTCTACGGGGAGCTAGAAGAAGGTCAGAGCAGTCAAACATCGCGGAAGCTGCACGTACCTGCTTAAGACCAAGTTCTGATACGGCTTGTTTCACTTTATTGGATGCCTCCTTGTGCAATTTGAATCTTTCTTCCAGAGAAGGACTGCGTCTTGTAATAGCGGTTAAACTAGCATGGAATGCATAAATCAAGTTGACACTGGGGGTAGCGAAGTAGCTGTCGTGGGAGGGTATAAAACATCAACCATATCTGAGACTCTTGTTATCACAGATACCTTGCGGTTCCTTTCTCGTATGATTGCATGATGGGCATCCATCTTCGACAATTTAGTAAGCGTATGAAATGAGACGATTATGGAGTTTTGATCACCTTTTCCAACTTGCGTAGTAAGAGGATACCGGTGTTTGGCGTTGATGAAGCACCTATTTGGCAATGGAGTGGATATCCAGGAACCGAGATTAAATCTGATTTGACGAACCTTCATAGCCCTTTGACTGACGCACACAATGCTTAAACCGGGCGGAGTGCCAAGGCCTATCAATTGAGAGATATCAATATTGGCACAAAAAGCGGAAAAAGGTAGCACACACCTTTCTGGCTAGCAGAGAGCACGACGTCGATTCCCCAATCGTCGAACCTAATTTCCTCACTGGCTACTGAACACACCCCATCCAGGATGACCTAATATGAATCGCTGGGCATGAGGGCTGAGTAGCGTTAGTAATCGTCGATGAACCCACAAGTGTATCTGGAGAGACCCGATGAACCACCTCAGCAATTGCTCGAGCGTCCGAGAGAACACCTAGGCAGGAAGAGAATCAGGAGAATGGAGAGAATCACTGTATAAAGAATCTCACCTGTGCTGGTGTCAACATGCGTGAAAGTAAGGATCTTGTATTTTTTCGTCTTCAGAACGCTAACGACAGGATTGTGTGGTAGTTCATCCATACAGGAGCAGTGTTCGACTTACCTTTCAACTTCCGCAAGATCCACAACACCTCCTAAGGTTGCCTTTACTTGTGAAACTGAGGCACCATATGTTTCCAAACTGGGACAATAACCGTGTAAGATTGCCGATTTCGATAGCCATGAATCGTCTATTTACCAATCAGCGAAACTATCCCCGAAATAGCCCGTATTCAGAACAAGTGCTGCGTCTCCAGGTTCGATGAGATTGGATGCAACTTGGTCCCATCCTGTACGGTGTGTCGCGTCAAAAAATCGTCCACGAGCATACGAGGCGATAAATACCTAATGTCCCACTTCCCGCAATAATGAATGGCTGTCCATCTTTGGTAAACAAGACGTCGCTTAGTATTAAGAGTGTTAGTCATGGCGATGTTTGACAGTAGCTCTGTTGGCTTACCGGACCATGCGAATGCAGTCCCCAAAAACTGGTATGAAGTCTGCTCCGACATGGGACATTGAAGGATGGGCGTTGGCATACAAAACCTGTCACGATAACTTTCAATATCGGGGAAGAGTTGACATTACGAAAACTTACATCGTCGGACACTTCAACAGGTCCAGGGATCCTTGGGTCACGTCGATCAGCAAATATATTGGCTGCCTTTCATGCTACTTACAGAAGTAATCTGATAAGTGAACCGCAGTTCGTTTGCCACGGCGTGCGGGAAAGATTGTGCCAATAAGATACAGGAATTCAGCTGCCATATTTGATCTTGGCACTTACTTGTGGGGTTCCTGCAAATTACAATAGATGTAAACTGGTGATGGAGGAATGAACAACACAGAAGTTGGCTGACCTGCTTAAAATCCGTGGGTACCGCAGTCATCTGAGGAACGCTATTGTGAACAGTGGTGAAGGCAAAGGAGGAGCTGATGGGAGAGGATATAGATGAGTTGGCTAGGATTCTCGATATAGATCTGAGTCGGCGCGCGGCCGAAACGGTGTTCCGCATTGACAGAAGTAGCTGATATTCGATTGTCAAACACAGATGTTGACCACGTAACACGGGAGTTTGGATGCGGCGAATGCGCGGCTAAATTACCAATCACGTAACTGAAAATCCTAGTCGCCGCTGAGCTCGTGCCAGTATGAGATCTCAGGAAGAAATGATGAGGAAGGGTTCAGTTCAAATTTCAGGGTCAGTCATCGGTCTAGCCTACTGCATTCTCAACATCTCGCGTAACAATAGCTATGGTCGAGGGGGACAAACGATGTGATTATCAAGTTATTGGGATACAAAAGAATCGCTCGAGATCTGTTACAGCTGTAAATTAGTGAACACCATTGGGCATAGACGGGTCATCTTCTAAATGTCTAGACGATGAAACGGTCTCATCAAAAGATGCATACGCGAGCTGATTCGGATGAGGCTTGATTTTCTCAATCTCCCTTTTTGCCTCTGTCCATGCTTCAATATTCTGCAGCAGAAGTGATTAATGAGTGGATCAATGGAACAGTAACGGTATATTGGTCTTACTTGCTTGCACCACTCCCTATGAATTCTCGCCATGTCGATAGTCATCTCTCGGAGGTCAGCAACTTTTTGCCGCTGGAATCTATCGAGATCCGCTTGGATTGTGGATGACGCATACTTGAGGTCTTGGGCAGATGCATGAAGAGCATCCTCGAGCTAGGTATCACCAGATATTAATCAGATTACAAGTATCAGCTCTAGAATATTTAGTAAATACCTGCGATATAGTGTCGCGTGTCTTACTGATATTGCTCCTTCGGGCTGCCTCGGGGTCAACATCTACCATCCCGTGCAGCGAATACGAAAGTGCGGAGAAAAATCCATAGCTTGAACGTCTGGGGCGAGGAGTTCGAGGTTGATCTACAGATCTCGCCCGAATACTGGCGGCGAAAGAGGACACTCCGGCGTCAGCATGATCTGTTCCTGATGTACTCTGGGCGGCCTCATCAGTTCCTGCCCCATCTGAACCTGAAGGTTCCTCGTTGTTGCTTCTAAGTCTACCCCTACTTAGCGCCTGTTCGAGCCTTCGAGCCTCAGCCTCATTTCTCTCGAAGTCTTCCAATACCTCCTTTTTGCTTTCTAAGCTTTCTTGGGTCATCTCGAACTGGACATGTTTTTGGTGACGGTATACCAGGAGTTTCTTGATGATCTGAGCAAACTGAGAGTACTCATGCAAGGGCTCTGTCCACTTTGTTTCAAATTCTTGAAGGAGGCGAGCTGTCGACATGTACGTAGCGTCAACCGCTTGACCCGTTTTCTCTATAGCAGATTGTAATGCTACATCTTGCTCCGATAAACTGAATCCATTGAGAATGGCTCCCAGCTCGCTATGATCATGCGAATACTCTGGAGCGCCAACAACTTTAGTGAAAATATTCAAACATAATATGCTATGACTCACCGGCCCAACGCTTCATTGTTCTTCTTGTTACCTTTTCCATGCTGCCGCCGAGGTGAGTAGCGAACTTGTTAGTAAACGCTTCCGAGTCTAGGAAGCGCTGATCCGGATTGCGTAGGGGTTGTGATGCTGGAGGTGATGGAAGCGCCGAATACGCGGGTGCAATCTCTGTTGGATTGTGAGAAGGTGCCTTCAACAGGTTTTTGGGAAGCAGCGAAAGAGGAGCCGAGTTCAAGACTTCCGACTAATAATGCATGCAAGGCAAATCATGTCAGCAAGCCGTTGACATCAAGACGTCAGATACTCTTACCCAGGAAACATCTTTATCAAGAAAGCGATGGAAAACGTGCTCATTAGAAAGGATAGGATGACGCGCTATTCTATTAAGAAAAGTCTGCAACATTCGCTTCCTGCGGGAGATCATCGTTGCATCCTCCTTCGCCTTTGCCTGTTTGACAGCGTAGTCACCTATGCTCTGCTTTGAGGGGATTGGAGGAATAATAAGTGTGGGGTAGAGTTTTGACAAGCCATTACGGAGGGACTCGAATTCAGAATAACGTCGTCTGGCCTCAACATTCTGGCAAGGGATTGAGCCCCGACTCCAATACGAGGATTGAAAACGCACTCACCCCTGTCTTTATCACATAGGTTATATATGGCGACGTGGCTCCCTCTGTTGTCTTTAACGCATCGACTATCTAGGACCCCTATATGTTAGTGAGGTCCTGGATTCAATAGCGAACTGACTAACTTGGATAACTGCATCTGGGGAGTGTAGAAACTCGTCTCTGGCGCAGCAGAACTCGTCTTTTGGCGCATTGGCCTGGGCTTGGTAGGAGGGGAAAGTTGGGAGGCGGGGTTGTGGTGACGTCTGCGACCCCAGCTGTGGCGATGAATTTTGGTTCACCGGTTGTGGTTCTTCGTTGTCCAGAGATACATTGATCGTCGAGGGGGTCTCAGCCACGTCGTCATCTCGTTGGAAAGGGTTTTCATCATCATCGTATGGGTTGCTCATGGCAATAGTATGTAGTTAACGCGTAGAGGTGGATCTGTCAGTCAAATCCGCAACCGTTCGGAAGCAAATCTATCACAGCCTGGACCCTATCATAAGCTACTCTAACTATTCGATTTTTGCGCAGCTTCTGCCTCTGCAAGCTTTTTTCCAAGTATCTTGGCGCTGACCTGTCAAAGAACGTCGGTTGTTAGGGGATTCAAGCACTTGGGGGGCGATTTCACACTTACATTACGAATGTGAACGCTAGCTCGTTCGACACCGTATTGTTCACTCAGCTTGTATTGTTCCAGGGCTTCTTCTAAATTACCGACTTTCTCAAGAACTTCAATACCTATTTCATCGGTAAAGGCATGAAGAAAATCACATACCAGCCTCCTGGACTGCTCCGAGGTTAAAGGCGATCTCTGCATCTTTAGGTGAGAGCTCAGATGCTAATCTAGGGCAAATAGAATCGATAAGTGTGACCGTATGTGAAATCTCATGGCACCTACTTCAGATGATGGAGTGCTAGGTCTGGCCGTGAGAGTGGTTGCATTATGTATGCGCTTGCCAGGTCTGGACGGAATGAGTACATCTTAGCAAATTTATATTTACGCGTGGAGAGAGAGAGAGAAACGGACTGGTGTGAGCATCAGGGCTATCAGGTTGCATTTCAATCGATTCCTTCCATGCGTCAATTGCTCCAGAAAAGTCCTCTTCAATGGAAAGCATAATGCGATTAAATCTCTGCGTATAAAATGATAGCAGAGAGAACTAACTTGAGTGGTAACATGTCACGCCGTAATTGAATAAGGCACTAGGGGTCTCTGAATGTCTTGTCAGAAGCAGGTCACTCGGGACTAGGAGGAAACACCCACTTTTTATCTTGATACTCTGACTATACGCAGCCTTTGCACCTTCAACATCACCTTCTTCCAAGAGCCGCGTACCTTCTTCTAACGCATTTAGGGATTCTACTTCTGCTGGATCATTAGCAGATGAGGCAGCGGTGGTTCCGGATGCCCAACCTGGGAGGATTACACAGTAAATCACTGTAGACGAACTAAAAAAAACCTTATCTTACGATATCCCTGAAGTTTACTAGGAAGATATGAGCTTGCTGATTTTGGTGTACTTCTTCGAGCACTTGAATTGGTCGATACAAAGATGGTGCTTGTTCCTGAAGGTCGCACATCATCAATATACTTTCACGGAAAATCATGGTGTTACATACCTCTTGATAGTATAGTACGAAATATTGCGGTGCGAAGCATCATTTTTCAGGCTGTTGAAAGTTTCTTAGGTAGTTTTCAACTTTTGGAACAAAGTCGAACAGAACGGCGGGAAGAACGCACTAGACCCTGGTTATTCTTTCGACTAAACTAGAAACCATGCAAGACGCAAGACGCGCCGAAATTCAAGCTAAAAAGGCCAAACTTGAGGAAATAAGGAAACTCCGCAAAGCAAGGGAAGATGCTAAAAAAGGGAGCCCCTCGGGAGTAGGTACATTCTATGAATTATCATCCTGCCTACTAGATTTCTCTTTCCGCAGACCTCATCTCCTCGTCCTGTTTCGCGAAGAGACGTTGATGATCTCCTGGATGACATTATTGGACGTCGTGCTGACAGTCCTAAACCGAAGGTAGCCGAAGGGGCTTTGGCAGCGGACTCTTCGACTACACCAGGCTCGTTATCAATGCCCTCGACACCACCACCCTTTGGGTTGCCGCTACCAACACTTGCTGGAAGGCTCAGTGCCGGAGGAGGAAGCACCAGTAAGGCAAGTGATGCTGGCTCAGAGATTGCAGCCGAAAGGTAGCTATATTTAACAACATTGCCATTACCCTCGTCACGGATTTTGACGTTGCGGAAGTACTCCTCACCAGCGTTTCATCCCTGATCTGATAGACGTTGAGCAAGAATTGTTCGAGTTGCCTCAAAAGGTACGTTCATTCGACGTGTTGATATAAATATATTCATGGATTTATTTGCCTCTTCAGCAAAGGGTGATATATAATAAAGAAGTTCAGACAACCGAGGTTATCGTTGAAATAAAAGGCGCTTCGGAAGAGCTTATACGTCAGCAAATTCAGCGTGAGCAGCAAGAGGCGGCTGAACGCGCAATCCACGAACAGAAGGAGCTAGACGAAGAAAATGCAAAGTTAGATAAAGAAATAGAGGAGGGAATCAGAGGTTAGCAATGTCAGTTCTCGAGTTGCATAGTAACCAATCTGCCTTTTCGACAAGATCTGACTGAAGAAGAGCGGGCCAGCATATTCGTTGCTCCAGAGTTTCTGGATTTCATCGAACATTCGTCCAAGATTGTTCAACGGGCGTTGAGTGACGGATACGACTATATCAAGGATTATACGATTGGAATGGAGGCAGGGCTGTAAGTACCATCAGTTCCTTTACATTTTCTTGCTGACAATCTTAACTTCGGTCAGTGACGACACTGAAGGGAAAAGAATGAAACAAGTTTGCGTGTTTTCGGACCCGCGCTGGACGAAAAATAGGTCAATCACGGATCTTGATTGGTCTCCTAAGGTGACCCCTATCCTAAGGGAACTGAGAAACAGCACTGAAACATCATATTTTGAATAGTATCCCGAACTTAGTGTCGCGTCTTATAACAAAAATCCAGCTGCGTTGAATGATCCTGATGGCCTTGTTGCAGTCTGGAATCTTCACCTCTTGGAGCGAGCCGAGTTTGTTTTTCATTCTCAGGTGAGATTATAATGTCCCAGGACCTCGCTCTTTCGGCTCATTTTTTCCTGCAGTCCGACGTGCTTTCAGTCTCGTTCTCCCCCTTTCATCCCAATCTCGTCTTCGGCGGAACATATTCAGGCCAAGTTCTACTATGGGATACTCGTTCAAAACACCTACCAGTTTTGAAAACGCCTCTCTCGGCCGCTGGTCATACACATCCAATCTATTCCATGAGAATGGTTGGCACTCAGAACGCGCATAATCTCATCACCGCTAGTACGGATGGCGTCGTATGTAGCTGGCTGGTGGACATGCTGGCCCAACCACAGGTATGTCACCTCCTATTTGGATATGCTCATCGTGACTGACTATGGGATAGGAAACATTGGATCTTGTACATGCGGGTCACAACAAAACCGACGAGGTTGCCATTACGGCTCTGGACTTTCCCTATAATGAAACTACCACGTTCTGGGTCGGCACTGAAGAAGGAAATGTATATCAAGCCAACCGCTACGATCGCGCCGGGTCAAAAGCTGGCTTGAATCAGCATGATGTGTATAAGGGCCACTCTGGCCCAGTGATGGGTCTTAGCTTTCACCCACTTGCGGGTCCCGTGGACTTTTCGGATCTATTTCTGACATGCTCGGTTGATTGGACGGTTAAGCTGTGGCGGAGCAAGTCCATCGCGAAGCCCTCAACCAGCCCAACTGTCATCCCCCCATTATACTCATTTGACGAGGCGGATGACTACGTGTATGACGTTAAATGGCATCCTCATCATCCCGCTGTTTTTGGATCAGCGGACGGATCAGGCAAATTCCATCTCTGGAACCTGAACACAGATACAGAGGTATGGTTATCATTGGTTAAAGGTTTTAGGGACTAAATACGAGCTATCGTACAGGTCCCATTAGTGTCTACTCCCGTTGGCTCTGGGCGAGCACTAAACAAATTATCCTGGGACATGAAGGACGGCCGTCGTGTCGGGATCGGATCCAGCGATGGCCATGTATATGTGTATGACATTGGCGACGTTGCTGTTCCTCGAGAGTCGGAATGGGTGGACATGCAAAAGTCACTGGCTGGAATGGTCACCGGGGGTACTCAGACATCCTTATCAGTGATGTCGGATGGAGAACCCCGCCGCATGTAACCTTTATGTATAATCGATGATTGAAAAATCCTGCTAGATGGAAGACGTCCGGAGCTTGCGAGCCAGACGAGTACGCCGGAGAAGGAATGAAGGTGTAAGGTCAAGATAATGGTGATTGGAGGGTTAAGAGCAATTCAAAGCGGAGATACAAAGTTGGCTTTGAACGTTTCTGCTTTGAAAGAGGCTTATCCCGACATCAATAATGTTGCTCAAACAGGCAAACGAAAAAGGTAAGCCACGGTGTTAAACGGGTGGTACCAAAACTCAAATTTCTGAGTT
>WSUA01000480.1:4391-16484 GCA_019633455.1 Tulasnella sp. 419 | reverse complement strand
GATTCTGTACCTGACCCTCATCAGACATTGGGTTACCATTCAGCTCATTTGTCTATTGGAGATCGGCTCAACAGGGTGCCAAAATTCCAAAAATAAAATCAATTCGACAAACGACGTCTTGACAATTCATACTTCATGTGAGTGACTCAATGAAATTAGATTGGCATGACGTTGACCTATAATAGGGAAAGTGCTCGGACTACACCGGTGTCCATACCGGTAACTCGAGGCTTTCCCTTACGTGGCGTTTAAAGATCTACGGATTACGCTGTACAAAACATGAATTATGTCACGTCTCTCCATTGCGAGATATTTCAATTTACAAGCGGTCGATGACGGTATGTTCTACCTAATTCATTCCCGTGGTTGTGCAACTCCCGTTTCACTCAGCTGATCTCCGTTTCAGCATAGCCCCCTGGACTCAACGTGATGAAGTACCTCAGCCTTGGCCAAGACCACCGACGGCCTATAAGAGGAGTGGATATACGAACACGGATCAGCATCACATTCACTCTACAGTCTTTTTCTTTGTAAGCTCTTTCTCCTATACTCTCCCTCTCGTCGTGTGCTAACACATTTCATCCCAGATTCTACTACACTCTTCGTTTTTTATCAATCACTCTTTCTCAACTTATATCTTTCAATGCTTTCCAGCACTCGCTTATTGAGTTCCTTTGCTCTTCTTGTCGCCGCTGTATCCGCAGCGCCTGCACGTTCTCTCAGCCCCCGTCAAATCCCCTACACTTCTGACGCTGCGCCGCCGCTGAACTCTCCCATTGAAGCGAGGTTGTCCACCGGCAAAGGTATTACTGTAAGTGTGACAAAGGCGTGGATCAACCAAATAATGACAATTATCATTCCAGGCTTCCACCGTTGCCGCCACAGCTTGGCACACCTCGAAAGGCGACAGAACGGGTTACAACCTCGGACTTCGAGTCTACTATCATTCCGATGATACCGCCAAGTGCAATGGTGTTCAGGAGTTGACCGCGTGGGGTGGTGCCATTCAGGATGGGTCTGCTCAATCATTCATCAAGACGTATTGCTTCGATTACGCGCAGACCGGCATGATTCCAGGCTCTGCTTTGGCTTCCACTTCATTGACAGAGGCAGACAAACTTGTCGACCTTCGTCTATTTTACTGGGCAAAGAATGCGGAAGGCAACAACGTCATCAAAGTCGTCAGATGGTCTCCCACTAGCATACCTGACGAAGTATTCAGCAACGATTGGAACATCCCTAGCATCGAACTTTCGCATCCGGCTCCTACTGGCAAGTGAGTGCCTTCTGAGCTGTTTCAATTGATCAGATTTCTCTAACCATATGCACTCGTAGAACCAATCATCTCGCCGCTTTGAGTTGGATGAATGCACAGAACAAGCGGCACTACAGCGTCTTTTACGTCGAAGATGGCACCTGGCTGAAGGAGATGACCATGGGTGTCTACCAGCGGGCAGATGGTACCGCTGAGAATGGTTGGCACAACGGTGCCAGCGAAGCCTGTGGAGAAGCCCTCAAAGTGGACTTGTCGAAGAAGGTCAAGGAAATCGGTAGAATTCAGGCTACCATGTGGCTCGATGCACAGAGTGCGTGATCCCATTGGTTATTTCCTGCTCCAAAATTATAACTAACACGCATTTTCAGATATTTACAAGCGTGTCTATGTCTTAGATGCTTCCACCGGGAAGATCCACGAATATGGATCCACGTCCCCCTACCAGAGTGAAAAGACGACTGCTGAGCCTGTCCAGTGGATTGGTGAGGTGAAGTATAGCGGTAACATCAAGTCCTTTGCGGCGAACACCGATGGTAAAGGCTCAGGCCTTCGCTTATTCGTCAATTCAGACAAGGCTTACGAGGTATCGATGAAGACGGGTGCTGAGACCTACAGGAACGAATTCGCCTTGTCGAGCGTTGCCGCTGCTGATGTAACCTCCTACGAAAGGGCATCGGTCTCAGGTACGGCAGCGGCGTCAGCGATCCACCGCTTCAAAGACCAAACCTACCAGTTCGTTTTCTATTCCGGAGCAAACAACCAGTTGATGATGAGCCAACGTGACATGAAGAACTGGATTCATGGTGTTCCTGTAAGGCTCAAGGCTTAGTTAGCTTAGCTTGTTTAGGGAGTAGATACCAATGGACATTTTATTCCTTTGTTTTCAATTCGGTGTGACTAGCTGTTCCATGAGGTGTGTTGAGTACGAGCAGGTACAATGCATTGACTATGACTAAGCGTCTCTCGTGACTCGAGGTCGCTGCCTACTGCGGGGTTGAAGCTATAATGGTACCAATCAATGTTCTACCAGTTGAGATTTCAAGGCGCTGATGTACCTGATCAAGTTGTGTTCTGCATATCTCGAGGCTTTGTGGATTTACAAGAGATTGCGATATATATACAAAGATCACATTTGCTTAATTCAAGTTCGTGTCCATAATCTCTTTTCGCGTCGGCTCCAAATCACTCTATGACGAGGGAAGGGTTAACTTAAGCAAGACATAAGAACCGCTTTCTACACAACTTGCATGATGCCAAAGTCCTGGGCGATATTCCGGAGTTAGCGCTAAGCGTATACGCAATACGGTCCTGCACATTGTCCAAGCTGACGCAAGGGCAATATTTGAAAAGACTATATAACAAAAGGGTCTACATAGCGTCCCAGCTATTATGTGCTAGTGGGCGATATGAGGAAGTCTCACCGAGGAAGACGTGTTATTAAGGTCTGATTATAGCAGCTACAGGCTATATTTAGGTAATAGTGCACCAGATGGCCCAGGACTATGATACTACGTACCGGCTGAGGCGATCCAGTGCCGTGCCTCTGCCAGGCAATTTGCGCACTTTATGCCCGCTAACTCCGAAAGATAAAATCTAGGACTTAGGCTTTTTTCGCTACTTTGCCCATGCAAAATTGTGTCATCCTGCTCTCACTGGCTCTGTTTCATAATATACATATTAATCTGCCGTAGCCGTTAGAGAGTAGATGACTAATTGACGTTGTCAATATGCGTCCTTTGTTCGTTCTGCTATTAGTTCATGTCACGTCACCGATTGAACCATCCTCGGGACATGGAATTAGTAATGTACTTTTGCCCCTGCTCGGAGTTCTAAGCTCTAATGCGGCCACAAGAGCCGTGAGTAGTGCTGCGAGGCCAGGTTTTTTTTCGCTGATCAGGGTGTTATCAGTAACAATCAGTTCGTTTGGTGATGTGTTCGCCGTTAGACAGCTTGACTGTAAACTAGCTTTTAATACCAAAGACATGAACTGAAGGTAGCTAGACAGTTACCCTTCCTCACAGTCTCTTTTTTTCTCATTGTGACCGTTGAGATAAGGGAGAAGAATTGGTGTTTGCCACATCAGGGTGGATCCATGGATGACATGTGGAGACACTGATGATAGTTAACCTTTCAAGTGACTGGGACTCAAATTTATTGGATACACAGGCTAGGAGTCCCCGATTATCACTTATGACAATAATTTGGTTGGTGATTGTGTGAATGCGGAGTGGGACATGTTCAGCGTAATAATGTTCTTTCATTTAATTTCATAAGTAGATCGAAAACAATATATGTACAAAGGAGTGATGGTGCTCTGCTAACTAGGCGATTAATGCAGTTCAGCCATATGGACTACGCATGGATCAGAAGAGATAATTAGTGATGACTGTCTTTCAAAACTCTTTTGTTCAACTGAGCATGATATGGAATCGTTGAAAAAGACAAATTCAAGAATCGTTCAAACTTGAAAAGAAAAGAAATCAGTGAATGGGACGTGCCGCGGCAAGGACGCTCATCTCGCGGTTGGCCTCGTGAACAACAAGTAGTCTCATTCACGTGGCAATTGCGGAGGAGATAGTGATTGTAGCAATATTTCTGTCTTATCCACTCCCAGGTGTCTCGTATCGATGTGTCACCATGATGCCTGTCAGTTGGCACTGCCAACAGGGCGCTTGCTTTGCGAACAACCTTCTGTTTGTTTGAATTTATGGCGTCACTTTCCAGAATTCTTACCTCCATCATGCTTTGTCTCTCGGCTTACGTTTTGTCGTTTGTCATCCCGATATTCATGTTCATGGGTGCAGGTGTCAACAAGCTTATCCACTAGCTGGCGTCCGTCACTTTCAAGTTAGTGTACAATTTTCACCCGGGACAGCGACCGCCAGTCGAAGCAATCCTCAAAGCCTAGTCGGGTAAAGTAGCTACTTATGGGGAAAGTATTTCTTTTGCTGATGGGCTTCGCCGGCCGACATTTCTCAGGATTATGTGGTGCAGAAACAGGGAACAAATCCAAGTGACTTCCTCAGATAATTGCACCCTGATTCAGGAACTTGGATGCCCCGGTTATCCCGTGCATTCACTAAGTACCTCTACCTTCACTAAATATCATCCTACAATTTAGCTTGTTTGCCTATCGGAGATTCTCAAACAAGGTGGTACCCAGTTTGACTGTTCCACTTCTAGACGTTCATGTAAGTGGTTCAACGACAGCACGGAATCCTCAGAATACACCGGTGTTCATAACGGCATTCACTGAATCTCTCTAGATTATGTGGTTCAAAGACATGAGTTAGGTCGCGTTCCACGTTTCACCATTGCGAGATATGCAATTCAATTACAGCAGTCGTTGACAGTAAGATCTGACCCTTCGCCCCCTTGCTTGTGTAACTCTCGTTTCACTTGGCTAATTTGCGTCTCAGCACAGGCTTTTCGATACCGTACAATGGTGTAGAACCAGCTTGGAGTAAATACGCGGATGGGTTATATATAGTGTAGAAATATGATTGTGAATCGGCATCTCATTCACTCTCTTATTCTTCTCAATGTAAGCCCTTTCTCTCCTTGCCTTACTCGTCGTGTGCTCACCTAATTGCCCTCAGCTTTTACTAAACTCTTATTCTATTTGAAAACCTCATTCATTTCTATTTTCAATGCCTTCCAACACTCGCTTATTAGCTTCCTTTGCTCTTCTTGCCGCCATTGTCTCCGCAGCGCCTGCAGAGTCTATAACCCACAATCTACTCGTTGCTCGTCAGAATTCTGGTGACAAACAACCGTCCGGCAACCTTATCAAGAACCCGGAGGTGAAGAATGGCAAGCAGTTCACTGTAAGTGTGACAAAGCCCTGAATCAACCTTTCAATAACGGCTATCTTTCCAGGCTTCCACCTTCGCCGCAACGGCTTGGTACACCACAAAGAAAGAAAAGAGCGGTTACAATCAAGGAGTTCGCGTCTTTTACGATTCCGAAGATCCTCAAAGGTGCGATGGTATCCAGGAATTGACCGCTTGGGGTGGTCAGGTCGAGGGCGGGAAGGTTGCTCAAGCTTTCAGCAAGACGTACTGCTTCCCATACAACAAGCACAGAATCATTCGAGGTTCTGCTTTGGCTGCCACCTCGTTGACAAGAGAGGACAAACTCGTCGACCTTCGGCTGTTCTACTGGATCAAGGAGTCGGATGGCGTCAACGTCATCAAAGCAAGCAGATGGTCTCCTGATGACTCGGACAGTAATAACGATGGAAAAATAGACGAAGCGTACAGCAACGAGTGGGGGAGCCCTAATTTCGAATTTTCTCATCGGGTTAACAATGGCGAGTGAGTGCTTACGAGCCTTCTCAATTTATCAATTCTCTGACCATATGTATTGGCAGCACCAACCATCTCAGCGCTTTAGCCTGGATGGACAGCAAATACAACCGTCATTGGAGCGTCTTCTACATCGAAGATGGTACCTGGCTGAAGGAGATGACCATCGGTAACTACCGGCAGCCAGATGGTAAACCTCAGCTCAACTGGCACAACGGTGGCCTCCAATCCTGCGGTGAACAGCTCCACGTGGACTTGTCGAAAAACATCAAGAAGATCGGTCGAATTCAGGCTACTATGTGGGTTAACAACGATAGTGAGTGATCCCATTGGTTATTTCTTACTCCAATATTCATGACTAACACACTCTCTCAGATATCTACAAGCGTATCTATGTCCTAGATACCGAGACCGGGAAGATCCACGAATATGGATCCACGTCCTCCATGAAAGAATTCACCACTGCCGTGCCTGTCAAGTATATGGGCGAGGTCAAGGTTGACGGCAACGTCAAGTCCTTTGCGGTGAACACCGATGGTAAAGGCTCGGGCCTTCGCTTATATGCCAACATAGACGACAGAGTTACCGAATATTGGCCCAACAGCGGAGCTGATGCTCAGGCCTACAAGGCAGATTACAAGTTGTCGACAGCTGAAGTTTCAAAATACGACAGGGCATCCGATGCGGCAGCTGGCACGATGGTGGTCTCGGCGTTCCAGCGTTACAATGATCAGACTTACCAGTTCGTTTTCTATGTCGGAAAGCAAAATGGGGAGTCGAAGTTGAAGATGAGCCAACGTGACATGAATTACTGGATTCATGGTGTTCCAGCAGTAGCTTTAAACTAGTGGCTAACAAATAACAAGGCCACTTAGCTACCCGTAGCTTGTTTTCAAAATACATACCAATGGGCATTTTTGTCAATTCTGCGTGACCGACCTTGTTCCATGACGTAAATGAAGTCTTTTTATTCTTCGTTGATTGTCAAAATTCGTGTCATTTCTACTCAACTGTCAAATCGTGCCAAACATAGCAGAGAACAAGCAAGCTATCTGCCAGCGAAGCTCGGCCTTACCCCTCCAGTTTTGGATGGATGGATGGGTGGATGAAATTTAAATTTTATATGCCGCTAGCAAGCTGCCGAATGACGCTAAGACGCGGCCCGGGCACACCCGGAGTGGTCTATGTACACTAACCAAAAAGGGTAATGAAAAGTAGACGATGTCATCTCCAGTTTTGGATCATCGACAAGCTTTGGGTTGAGAACCAACCGTGAGAACGATCAAGAAGCCATTCACGAGTACGTACCAGCCAAGCACCAGCCGCCACAACATAATCGTTACCACCATACGTACTCAAACTGTCCTCTGGTGTTGACCAAACTGTTTTCGGCTATCTCATGGTAATCCGGGATCAGCGAGGCAAAATCAATATGAACAACATTCGAGTCTGGCTGTCTCATAAAATCCTTTGCAACGGCTTACGCATTGAACTCTCTACTGCTTCCTCCCGCTCGTGACTAGGGAGGGAGGGCAGGAAGAAACACCCAAACACTTGCTGAGCCCAGCCTTCAGTCTCTACTCGATGAGATTGTATTGCCAACAATCAAGCGCGAGGATGCAACTTGGATCAGAGTTTATCGGTCATTGTGCACCACTGCCCTCACGTCTGATTGGCCTTTGAGTTGTGTCAAATCATCTTCGCACCATCCTCAACACTTTCTAATGAGCACTGTTCTAAATATGCAAGCCTCTAATCGGTTCCATCTCATGTAATAGGTAGCCTTTCTGACACCTCAGCTCAACTGGCCTCGAGCGTGGAGGCCAGTGGTGCATGGATATCTTCCTTACGAGGTGCACTGATACATCAGGGCCCTTTATCTGGGTAACCATACACAATCATCTTCCAATCAAGGATGCGGACATAACCTTATGGACAGTAGCATTCCGCAGCCCACTCTACACATGCCTTTCGCTTGCCTTGAGGACGCTTCAAAGAACTCAAATGATGTCCCTTTTATTCGGTATTGAATATCCTCACCCACCACCACGCATCAAACTTGTGTTAGGCGACCGCAAAAATCAAAAAATACCTCTTTCCTGTGTGATACTCTAGCCAAGTATAAATGGTGACTTACCCTTCTTGTCCTTTCTCACCTTTCTTATCCTTCTCATCTGTCCAAATTCAATTCTTCTCTCTGAAAGAGGTATGATCCCAACTTCCCGAGCAAAGGATCTGGCTGACGCTACTCACATCATTAAGCCTTTTGATCTGACTGATGTCTACGAACCTTTCCCAAGGCCTTGCACTCAGCCAGAGTTGCAATTTACGCGGTCCAGTCGGAACTACAACTCAGAAACATTCTCCTAACTCGAAACGGCCTGGGAATGGTGGGCAGGTTAGGGCAAAGCCCAGGGTCCATCGGGCCGAGATGTGCCACGATCAAGGTAGCGGAGTGGGCGATGATACAGAAGAGGGATATGTCGAGGGTGAAGACTACCATGAACATAGCGGAGACGATGATGATGATGACGACGATGACAACGACGAGGAAGATGATGAAGATGAAGATGAAGATGAAGATGAAGATGAAGATGAAGAGGAAGATGGCGATACCGACGATGGCGTTGAAAACGGTAGCGAACCGGAAGAAGCTGAAGTTCCCCAGCCGAGCTCTCCCATCACGTCTACGATTGCTCCAGCCTCAGGCAAGACTGCTATTCCTAATCGTCGTTCCATCGAGCATTCGACAATTCCGCTTCCTCGACTTCCATTCATACGATGCACCAAAGGTCAAAAGAAGAAGCGAATGATTGATAGGTTGAATAAGCGGCAGAAGAAGAAGATAAACAGGCGCTTAGCAGGAGTTCTTGGTTCAAATGTTACTGATCAGCAGCGAGAAGTGGCATATATAGTTGCTAAGATTACCCTCGAAGGCAAGATAAAAGTATGTAGAACTGGCTGTGAGATGTCATGCAATGCTGATCCGTTTTTAATAGCGCGACATCTTCGAGGCGAAGATCTTCAAAAAGAAGAAGCGAGGTTTTGTCTCCCGGATCAATCTCACTCCTGAACAGGCTGCTGAGATTCTGACCCGAACTGCAAACCGCTTGGGCAAGTCGTACGACAAACTCTCACCCCGGCAAACAGACATCGCCATCAAGCAGAAGAAGATCGAAGTTCTAATGAGCGCACCGCCTACTGACAACATCCTGAACGACGTTGAAACCGCTATAACCGAACAGACTCAACTATTCCGCGAGGAAAATATAAGAGTTTTGGCGAAAGCCGAGGCAATGTTGGGCAAATCTGTCAGTCAACTCACTAAGTCGGAGAAAAGGAAAGCACGACGTGACGAAGAAATGGAAATTTGTGCTCGTCTTGCGCACAAATACCTTATTCCAGTGGAATTTCCGGAGAGAGTCAATCTGAATTGGAAACCCGCCAAAGGTGAATCAGCAAAAGGCAAGAAGCAAAAGAATAAGGAACGTCAATCCGTGACTCTCACTGCTGAAGAACGAGCGGAAGTCCTGAATCAAGAGGCTCAGTTACTCAAGAAACCAGTCGATCAGCTTACTAAGGTCCAGAAGACGAACGCTTTAAACCGCAGAGTAAACCAAATCATTGCACAGAGGGGCAGAAAGCCATCAGCATCTGGACACAAGACTGGATCTTCAACGAAACAAGGATCTTCGAACAAGGCGTTGCAGGTATTGAGCATTGGGTATTCATTCCTGTAGTGTATCATTGAGCGTGACGAGTTCACCTGCTTGTTCTTTCCGCATATGCGCTGGATCGCCCAACCCCCTCTGATTCAAATCACGAATATCCCCCATTCTGTCATATTGGGAATCCTTTTGTTGTGTCCTGTTCCGGTTACCTCGGTTACCGTCTTACCGAGACACCAAGATTCAGATCCCAACTTTTTGTTGCTCGCTGGTAGTTAGTTTTCGGACTCTTTTAGTATATAACGAGCCCGTCACGTACCGTGATCCGTCGTCGAATCAACTCAGGTTTTAGTCCCCATTTGTGACGTGACCTCAACGAGAACTCCGTCGGCTTGTAAACGCTCGTTTCTCTCTCAGCTGTGTTCTCGGATTTGGTTTACTTAGTTCTACATATTCGTAGATCGATGAGCACTACAGAGGTGATTCTGCACACGAAGGGTCCAAGGGTAAGATCGACATCGGCAGAGATGCATATGATTGGAAATGGTTATCTCTCCTTCTGCACGCTCAATCCATAGTCCTTTTGTACATCTGAAGTAGCAATAACTTGATTGTGGGTGATAGGACACAGACTTGAAGGCGCTGCAGAGACAAAGGCACCGCCGTAAGGTAGGCGTTAGACAGAGATTATATAAACACCAATAAATGGGGCGATGGATTCAGATTGTGCAATAACTGATATCAACTGAACTGGTGCCAGGTGGCCTCCATCGTATCGGACTCGGAGAGGTAGCGGTGCACGAATATTCCTTCTCAAGTGCAACGCTGCCTTGTATTGTGCAACCATAGATCCACTCTCCAACCAGGAACCAGAGAACAAGCGACGGAGCAATACGCGCATCGCAGCACGCTTTACACATGTCAGGTCTTTCGATCACTTGGTCACTTGCCTTGAGGACACCGGCAAACAACTTATACCCTGTTCGTTCTACTTTTTCTGAATACCCACAACCACGCGTTAAACTTGTGTTGGGTGATCGCCAAGATCCAATCATGATCACCCTTTCTTCAAACGCCGAGACTTTTCAGGCTAGGTATAAATAGTGACATAAGGCCCTTGTTGTTAGTCCACCTCTCTTATCGTGCCCATCTGTTTATATTCAGTCCTTCCCATTGGAATAGGTATGGTTCACCATCAGGACATATAGCACCTGGGACTGACGCAGTTTACATAACAGCTACGACCTCAAGCCTTTAACTCTGATCGATGTCTACACACCATTTCCAAGGTCTTGCCATGCAACAGGCAATCCATGGTATGAACAATATCTCCCTCGCTGACGATCAACGGGGTGCAGCCGGATCTACAACCCAAGGGCGTGTACCGAATTCGAAAAAGTCTGGGAATGGTGGGCAGGTTGGGGCAAAGCCTAGGGTAAACCGCTCCGGGATTCACCACGTAGGGGAGGCAAAGGGCCGCGGGGACCGAGACGATGGCGGAGACGATGACTATCTCGAGGGAGACGACTACCATGACCACAGTGATGATGAGGATGATGATGATGATGATGATGATGATGATGATGATGACGACGACGACGACGACGACGACGAAGATGAAGACGGCAATACTGATGATGACCTCGATGATCCAGACGAATACGATGATTCATTCGAGGAAGCTGAAATTCCTCAACCGAGCTCATCTCTCACAGCTCACGTTGCTGCAGCCTATGGCCAACGTGTTGCTTCGAATCGTCCTCCTCCTACTGTGACCACCTCACAAGCGACAATTCCCCTCCCTCGACTTCCATTTTTGCAAGCTACAAAGGGCCAAAAGAAGAGGATGACAGTAGATAAGTTGTTGAAGCGTCAGAAGAAGAAGATCCTTAGACGCTTAGGAGGAATGCTTGGCGTCAAGACGAAACAACTGACTGAACGCCAGCGAGATGTGGCGTACAGGGTTGCTATGGTGACTCTCGAAGGCCAGATCAAGGTATGTAGAGTTGGTCTTTTCAAGTTATAGAATTTAAACGTCGCTGATATGTACATGTTTAGAGAGACATCTTTGAGGCGAAGATCTTCAAGAGGAAGAAGAGCAGCTTTATCTCTAGGATCAATCTAACTCCTGAACAAGCTGCTGAGATCTTGACACGAACTGCAAACCGCTTTGGGAAACCTTATGATAAGCTCTCAACCCGGCAAACAGACATCGCGATCAAGCAGAAGAAGATCGAAGTCCTAATGAGCGCACGGCCAACTGACAATATCATGAACGACGTTGAGACCGCTATAACCGAACAGACTCGACTATTCGGCGAGGAAAACATCAAAGTTTTGTGGAAAGCAGCATCATCATTGGGCAAATCTCCTAGTCAACTCACTAAAGGAGAGAAAAAGAAAGCAAGACGGGATGAAGAATTGGAGATCTGTGCTCGTCTTGCCCAGACATACCTTATCCCCGTCAAATCTCTTGAGAGAGTCAACTTGGACTGGAAACCTCCCAAACGCCAAGAACTAAGACAATATCGGACGCAAAGGAGGGAACGTAAAGCAATCAATCTGAATCCTGCTGAACAAGCGGAAGTGCTATATCGACAGGCTCAGTCACTGAAGAAACCAGTCAATCAACTGACCAAAGCCCAAAAGAGGAGCGCTACCAGGCCAGCTCTAAACCGTAAACGGGACCAAGTTCTTGCACAGAACAATACATATTCACCTGGATCTCAAGCTGGTCCGTCGAATAACCAAGGACCTTCGGCCAGGATGTTGCAAGAGTTGAGGCTCAGGAGATGGATGGATAATACCGTGACGCCCCTCTAATATGCTCTAATGCTTTCGC
>WSUA01000048.1:40678-53223 GCA_019633455.1 Tulasnella sp. 419 | reverse complement strand
CGGCTGTCCATCATACTTGGCTCTGGGTCGATACCCAGGTTTTCCTTCGATCCTTGTCTTCACAGAGCAATGAAATAGAGGAGTAGGTTCATGAATCTCTCGACCACGTCCAAAGTTTGGCCTGGGACAGAAAGAAATGTGGCACATCAACAAAATTAATACTCAAAAAAAGAAAATACGGCCTTTACTCACGTCCATCTACTTCGCCATATACCGTCTCTATCCTGATAAGTCTTGCGAATAGGTAAAACCTCCAGAATCCACCAAAGGGGTTTTAAGCCGAGTTTGTCATGATCAGGACTAATCGAATCACGGAATTCGTTGACTTGTTCTTGAGTCTTCATGCCGTTAAGGTTGGGATTGTGAAGAGGCATAGTAGCAGAAGCTGAAACGGCTGTATCCTGTGAACCCCTGTCCTTGGTTGTAGGTGGCGCAGGGATATAGTGATCCCGACGTTCGATAGAAGGTTTAATTGGATCAATGTGTAATTGAGCCAATAATGATTGCTTGAAGATAATCGAGGTGTTATCCAACACTTCATTAATCATCCATCTTAGGGATGGGCCGGCTAATGAATGAGGAACAATATTCTCCACGTTGCCGCCCCCTACATCAGAATGTGCCCCGGCGAACCAAACTTCTTTAATGTCTGTCTCCGGCCTATTGGGGTGGGCTTCATTTGAGGAACCATCACCGTTATCCGGTGAACTATTCTTTATATGGGACCCTGCTTCTCGGTCATGTTTAGCTGCCTCGGCGTTTGGTGCTTCTCGATGCCAAAGGTTCGGTTGGTACCTGGCTCGTCGCTCGTCCAGAGACAATGCATGTCTGAAGATCCTGACAAGATTATTGGAAGAAGTGAAAGGAAGTCGGCGTGTATATAGTACCCCGACGGAATCTACTGTATCCCTATACAAAGAGATCACATTAAGAAGAGTAATTTGGGTTTGAGATTCGCCAAAGCTCACCAGAGTCCCATGAAATCAATGACCACATCAATAGAAAATGCAGCCTTGAATCCTTGACTTCTGATAACTCCTCTGCTACTTTCGTCCTTGTAGCTGTTATACGCGAAATTTATCTGTTCCTTATTGTTCCTAGGTAGCAATCCGACCTGATTCATGAAGTCATTAATCTTATTCCTAATAACTCTGTTCTTTTAATCATACCTTGTTGAGCATGCCTGCCAAGCATCTAGCCGTGTAGGCTCCTCTTGAAAACCCAAACAGGTATATGCGGTCTCCGGGTCTATAGTTCTCCATTAGGAAGTTATAACCTCCCATGATCTATGGGGTAAAGAATGCCGGGTTAGTCGTAGCACTCTGGGTAGTCTTCATCTATAGCTCACATGTCCATCTAGGTACCTGTCAGGAACTGTGAATTGAGTATTCACTAGGAAATAGGGGCAATCGATGGAGCTCACCAGCCAACGGCCTGGTCTAGTCGAAGGGCGAATTTGTGGATCAGGGGATACCACATGAGCGTCTCGGAAACGTAAGTTCCTAAAAGGGGACGATGATTAACGACTATCTGAGCGACGTGGAAGCGAAGTTTTTACCTAGTCCAGGTTGATAGTATACAAGCTGCCTATCTGGCATACTCTTCTCCAACAGAGTGAAAAACCGTATTACGCTTGTGTTCGTGTCATCAAATGTGCCAGAAGTTCCATCGAAACAGAGAACCAAGTTTCGCCCGTTTGTGGGTGAGGGAGTATTTTCTGTGGTTTGCATGGCAAGAATACCGTCAAGTCGTCTGCTTCACCTGGGACATATTTCGAGGACGTTGATTTATACTTGAAAAGTGGCGATGACGATGAAAATAGGGTTGGAACCCCTGCAGATCCACCTTGGAGCTTTCTCAAGCCATGAAATGGCGTTCTCGCCAAATTCATTCTTTACAAACAGCCTGTCAATGTGGAGCCGAAAAGGTTAACTGGAGCATAAACGGTTGCTCCAGGCCTTGAACATGCATTCCGTCGACAAATAAGAGTCCGACGAACAAATCCCGGCTCACAGCCAAGCTTGAGCCAAGAGACACAATTCCACCCTCAATGGCCACTTTGCAGGTGGCCACACAGTTTGACAGACAGCAATGACATTGGTGTTGAAACAATGATAGGATACAATAGCGATTGAAACATGATATATCAGAGCGCGACGCCACAAAAAGACGGAATGACGGACAAAGCAATGGGGAACGCTATTGACGGGGTGGGATAATGGAGACAGACGTAGGAAGTTCGTGCTGATCGTCAACATCGTTTCGAACCGATGATAGGATAGTTGTGATATTGGATGATAGTATAAACAGGTACCTCACATCAAATGTGAGGTTCGCAGGTTATCTCGAAGTATCATATCACGAACTGGCGAGAAGACGATAATGTTAGGTTGTCTTGTACTGCGAGACATTGCATTTTCCACTTACCACTGGCAATTATTGCGGCGGTCTGGCGTGTATCCTAAATGTGGATTTTCAGGATGTCAACCATGTAGGGATAGCGACTGCAAACTAAAGTACGAACCGTAACACTCGTAGAATATACATAAAACTCTCTTTCCGGCTCCTTTGAATACTGTCGGCGTATGGCGTCGAATTTGCTCTTGAAATATCGAACAATGGACTCGTAGTCGTTGGGTCGTTCCCCATAAGATATCATGTATCTCGATAGCCTGACTCCACCATTAAGCTTTCGCTTGAGTAAGTCGCATTTGTTGAGAAAGAGACTGCGTGTTAATGATACATTAGTGAAAAGGTGTGTGCACATGTAACCTGTTCGACTTACACAAGTGGAACTTTGCTCAGAATGGCATTCTTTACCAACTCCTTCCAGAGAAGGAGAGAGTCCTCCAATCGATTCACAGATGGGTCTTCTGCAAGAACTTGATCGAACGCTGAGACAGGGGCAAGGAAAATGATGGCTTGGACTGCAGAGGAATAGATCAGGTCTCAGGGCCCAAGACAAAGTTTCTAGGCCAGAAGCCTCGATCGCTGCTTACCATTATCGAAGAAGGGTGCCCACGTTGCTCGCTAATGCCAAGAAGAGATACAATGTCAGCAATGTCCGACAAAAGTGACGGCACTCCCCGCAACACAGCAAAAGCATAAATCAGTATTGAAATTGGTACAGACCTGGCTTCGGGATCCTCCTACATCATCTGTTATTTAAATATCATGCACCCAAGCATGCGGTATTAGTGATCAGCGATCTTAAAACCGAAAAGGTGGATATTGAGTCTCACAGATCCGCCAGTCAGCGCCTTTCCCACCCTCCCCAATAGTGAATGAATGTTCCACTACCCCAACCGTCTTGAGGCGAGCGTTCAGAATGTCATCTATGGCATGCCTAGCATCAATCGAGGTGAATAATCTCGATGTGAAAAGAAAAACATACGGTTGGATGGAAGGTAATCCCTGGCAGTAATGCGCTCCATGTCATTCAAGAAGCTGAAATCATGTATCTGAGTGAGCACTCGAATCCCTGAAAGCGTGAATGGCGTCAAGGGCTTACAAGCCAGAACTTTCGGAGAGATTAATCATCTTCTGTCTCAAGACTTGGTGCACAACAGGGTTCCTCCACAGACTGATCATGTCTTCTCGACATTGATATATGATCCGAGTTGGTTCGTCTTCAACTTCTTCTTGAGCTGATGATGTAGAGGCAGTCTTCGTCTTCCAGTCACCACTTCTCACAAACATTTCAGGCTTTCCATTCTCCCAATCAGTCCATGACAAGTGGTTGAATCCTTGTCGACCTCCAAGAGCATCTCCCCGATAATCAACTGAGTCGGGTGCCGCAAGTTTTTGTATCAATATCTCTTCGGCATGCAAAAGAGGAAGCAGTCTCTGCTTCAGCTCCGTGAACTCGTCTTGTTCCCCACTACTAGTGGCAGTTGTGCCAGTCCAATCGGACTCCATACTTGCTCGCATGATAGGATATGCGACTCCCGATGCATCTGTGTCCCAGCGGTCATCGGAATAAGGTATCGGGGGTGGCGAAACCGATGTACTTGGGAGTGGGGTTGTCAAAACAGCTTCAAGAATTCGACGTATCGACTTTACGAGATTAAGCTGAATCACGAGTCGCCATGAGAGTCTCTCCGTATGGAATGCATTGGGGGAGTGGAGCAGTTGAAACTGCTTGATCGTGGTCGACTTGCCCGACTCGGATTGACCTGAAACGTGGACATGAGAATGGTCATGAAACAGGACGGTTTAAATGATGACTGACCGAGTAAGAGTAGCCTGATTATCTTCCTTTTTTTCATCTGCGCGCTCTCGGCGCGGATGGCTTCATCAATCTGATCACTAATGCGCCTTGCTTCCGCTTCGCGCTTAAGACGGATTGCTTGCTGCTCTGGTGTCTCATTCTTGGGGGGTTTGATAGCTAGCCAAAGAGGATCATCGTCGACGGACGACCTATCGCGGGTGGGTGCCATCTTCGGAGTGTGCGCAGAGAGGGACAATCGGGAATAATTAATCCGGGGGGAGAAGGTAATTTGCGACACCAAGTAAATACTCGACCAAATCGCATCCTCAAAATGCAGGGAAACCCGTGTGACTTGCCTATTTAGGCAGGTAGGTACTTCACGGCATACCCGACCACCCGACCCCTTCGCCTTTTGATTAACAACCACGTCTTTTACCCCATTCAGGTTTCAACTGGTGCCTATCCCCACATCGTGTTATCAGAAGCCTTGTTGGTGGGTTTATGTTATGCCGCCGGGTCGTGCTCATATTCATCCTCTTGGGTCCATCTTTCTTCATAACCCCACCATCCTACTTCCTGGTGTACGTCTCTCCACTTGTTCTGAAACTTCTGACTACACACGCTAGGAATAAGCTTCCTCTGACTTGTCACGCGATTAGGATTCGAAAGTACTCCGTGGAGGCGCAAAATATCCTCAACTTTTTACAAAGCACCCTGTTCCGTACCTTGACCGATCGTATCAAACAATCATTCTTATCACTCATTCTTACAGCATTAATTCATTTCTGCACTTTGCGTAGTCTACTATCTCTAGATGTACGACATTCTACTCAAGCGCCCAAGTTATTCCGCCTGCCGTCGTTGTGGATGACTTGCTGAAGTTTGTGCAACTCTCGACGGTGTCCGCCCGCCTTAACGGCTAGAAGTTGCGGCGCAAGAAGCAAGCACTTCCGGCAACTTTCTTCATCAACTTCACGCTTGGCCGTGTTCCGACAACTTGTTAATGTCTCACTCATGGTCAGGTTGCCTTCCAGATCTAGTCTTCTCCATACCTACTGCGATCGAATCTTGATACTAATCGGATCCAAAGGGAACGTGGAACGTGCAGCCACTAATATTTTCGGGTCCATGTCTCACACTTTACAACGGGGACACATGCTTTTTGCAGCTGCATCGTTCAATCGTCTGGCCGCTCTCTGACTCTTTCGACTTCTTTTGATCAGCATCCTAATTACTCGAAGGGGCTCGTCTATTCATGCCACGAGAGCTTCTCGAAGTGCCACTTTTTGCCCTTACCTGTTGCGGACGGCTTGATATTGCGTCATCATTAGGCGTCTAATCGAGAACAAAAATTACTTTGAACAACCATTAATATGCTACCTTCCGGTAGGGAAACCTACTCAAACATGCTTTTGCTGATCGGCGTTACCGTATCGTGTTATCATAGCCAAGAACTCGGTCACTCGCTTAGCCATTATTTGTGAAGCAGGAGTCAACCTGGCAATGCTCTGGTCCTCTGAAGCCTCTCAAAGCTCTATACCGTCTTTCTGTGGCCTCAACTGAGGGAATTTCTTGAGACAGAGGACATTTGAGCCACCCGCGAACCTGACGGTGGACAATCAAAACGGCCCCACTCAAGATCTTTGGCCAAGTTCTCACTATTTGTCCCTCAAATCTTTCCAGAGAATCTTAGGCAAATATGAGTACTGAGTGTACTATTATAAACACGAGGTAAGTGTCGGGAACTAGTTATGGTTTTTCAAGGCATTCTATAAGCTTACCGAGCACTACTTTACAAATGCCGACTACATTGTGGCTGAGGGCAGGCTAAAAGGCTGTATCGGCGAGTTTAATGCCACCTCCGGAGTCTTGAGAAGGTGCGGGCTTGGGCATTCTCGACCACAATGACGCTCACCAGTGGCACCCTTTTCTCGCACTGTTCAACCCGGGCTCCTCATCCCTATTTTGGTATCGAGGCCAACCATCTACTTGGAGCTTTAGTGGCTGCCTCATGTCTAATTTCGAACCTCTCGTCCTGTCCATCGAATAGTGTGCATTCGAAGCAGCCAGACTAGCCCAGGACAACAACTGCACCAGAAGTGTTGTCAAAGGTCGTGCGAAGTCTAGACGGAGAGATCCCCAGACCACGCACCAGTTTTATACCCTTAACTTGTTTCATGAATTGTCATCTCCTCGGAGACGTCGACTTTGACATAACAACCAATCACAACTCAACGTGCTTACCTCTCGATATCCAATTATCCCTCCCTTCTATTCTCATGATATGTACGAACATTCAACACCTTCATCATACAAACTATCTTAGTTCCTCATTAATGAATCAAAATGAATCAAATGTAATCAGACGGCTGAAGGCCTGAAAACTAATCAGGGGCTTGACATTAGTTCTCCCTAATTCGGAATATATCAAAAGATAAGCAACCCTCTTGTCTCATGCGATAGATCGTATATTTACACGAGCTAGGGCGTCATCATTGATGCTCTAGCAACATTTGCCTTTGTATCGGCGAATTCCGTATACAATTCGGTGAAATCCCAATATATCTAGAGATTTCGGCCGCCAAAGCAGGCGCAAGCACTTAACAAGGTTTAAAGCATACGAGTGACCATTCACAATCACAGACCAATTGTTCGGATTTGAGGATCTGTCTGAGACAAAAATCCTTGAGCTTCCAGCAGTCGCTTCTCCGGACCCTTACAGGCCTCACGGTGACTTCCTGTATGATCTCACTCTAAGACGACCACATTAAAGCACCTCAAAAAAGTTTAAGTTTTGCGGCATAGAGGCTAAAGAATAGAAAGAAAAAGAGATATGATATTGCAATTCAGAAGACTGATACATGTGATACAATATCTGTGGTCACAGACTCTCCTACTCAACCATCTCCACACTAACAAGACCTTAATCCCAGCCGGTTGTTGCAGGTTGTTGCTCTGCTCCCCATCCAGTACCACCAGCAGGTTCAGCTGCCCAGTCAGTTCCGCCAGCGGGAGGATCAGCGGCCCAATCAAGACCTTTTTGACCAAACAGAATTACATAAGCATAAACGAACCAAATCGAGCAAAAACGACTAACCTCCGTCGACAGCTCCGACAGCGCCGGTAGCTCCTCCGACATCCCAATCAGATACACCACCTGGAGCTTCACCTCCAGCAGCAGCGCTTTCTTTTGCGAGTCTCGCATCTTCCTGTTCTTTCTCTACCTCTTCAGGATCACGGTAGAAGAACATATCAACCATCACATTCCAGCCTTCGGGAGTTCGTGGTATTGTTCCCCTCAACCTGAGAACCTCTCGGCACAATAGCCACCATATCAGTCCAATAGAGTGCTTGGCCTTGTTGTTGCATGGAATTGCAACATCGACGTGTTTCAGAGGTGCGTCAGTATCGCATAATGCAATCACTGGAATGTTAACGTAAGATGCCTCCCGGATAGCTTGATGATCGACACGGGGATCAGTGACGACAATGAGACGAGGCTCCTTGAACGAGCGCGTGATGTAGTTGGTAAAGTTTCCTGGGGTGAATCGTCCAGCAATAGCCTGTGCTCCAGTATTGGCGGCAAACTTAAGAACCGCACGATGTCCATATTGACGTGCTGACAGGACAACAACATCCTCTGGCGCAATAGGAGCAATAATACGAGCTGCAAGAACAATCTTCTCCCATGTCTTTCCGATATTGATGATGTGGATACCTTGTAAAACAATATAAGCCAAGATTAATCGCTACATTGTGGCATCACTCACCATCAGCTCTTCGTTTCCAAACATATGGCTCCATTCCTTTATCACAATTCTTAGTTCCAATGTGAGCCTGAGCGGCTAAAAGTAGTTGAATATCATCATCGGTTGGATTAAGGACTGCTGGGAGCTTCGACATTTTGGTAGGACTATGTAGATTAACACCATATGAGATCGCTTCTAAGTGCTAGAGACTCTGTAGCTCACTTTCAAGTATTCGACCTAAGTTGATGAAGGGCCGATTTTATGCTCGTCGACAACGCGTTGGGCAATTCCTCGCTTTGATGATGGTCCACTCGTGTGAATATCGGCATCCAAACCGCTAGGTCCGGAGGCTCGAGCCCAAAGTTAGGTCAGCCTCAGCACGTGGTGCTTAGATGATGATCAAATGTATTATTGTTGTCTATAAACGGCAGGAATAATCAATGAAAGAACAGGTTTTAGTTACAAGTAAGTCTCATCCATCCATAGAGCGCAAGTTTGGTGACACATCGTAATCTGCTCCCGTCTTACTTCTGACCTCATCCAGCGTTACACCCTCCGCCAGCTCTATCAAGGTCATCTTTCCTGCATGACGGTCGATCTCGAAGACACACTAGGAAGAAACAGTTAATATAAGCATCAAGAAAGAGAAGAGCGAGCCTACTATGTCTGTGATGATCATCGATACGCAGGCCTTGCCTGTCAATGGTAGCTCGCACGACTTCAGAATCTTGTGCTTGCCTCCTTTGGCGACATGGTCCATCAATACAATAACCTAGCCAATCATTTCTCTTAATAAATCTTTCAACGTTAAATACACTGCCTTACCTTTGTGCCCTCGGGATTCGAGACAAGATCCATAGCTCCTCCCATTCCTTATGGAGGGAGGGGCAATTAGTCGCATTATGATACAATAGACCATGGATCACCTACCTTTAACCATCTACTCCACAATACAAAATTAATATTAAATCCTATTAACAGCCACCAAGTTCAAATGAAGCTCCCACCTTTCGAGGAATCATATAATTCGCAAGATCTCCAGTCTGGGACACTTGGAAGGCGCCTAGCATCGCAACGTCAATATGACCTCCTCTGTCCAAACATTATTGAAATATATGATTCCAGAGTCAAAAGTCGAGCACATACCGAATCATACCAAAACTTTCGACACTGTCAAACACTGCCGCCCCTGGAAGCAAAGATACAGTTTCTTTCCCAGCATTTATGATGTCCCTGGGAAGAAGTCAGACCTACTGTTGAAATACAGGAGGCAATAGCAACTTACGGATCCACCATTGGTTCAATTGGGTATGGTCCGAATCCAAGGATCCCATTTTCGCTCTGGAGGTGGACTCGAACACCCTTGGGAATATAATTGGGAGCAAGCATTGGCATTCCAATACCTTTGACAGACGATTAACGACGACTCGTCTCAGCATTTCCGCTGAGAAACACGGCTTACCTAGGTTCACATAATACCCATGTTTCAGCTCCTTTGCCGCTCGTTTGACTATCCTTTCTCTCCGTATCTTAGCATCATCTTGCTCCGGAGCTGATTCATCCGGCGAAACATCAGCGGCATAGTTCATTGGCGATGTAGTTCGGAACTCGATGTCTTTAGGAGCACTAGACCTGACTATACGATCGACGTAGATTCCAGGCAAGTGAATATGCTGGGGATCAAGGCTTCCGGCTGGGACTATTTCGTCAGCCTATCCGGGATAAATATGGTATCAACTCAATTGCATGCACTATATCGCAACCTACCTCGACAATTGTCAATCGAGCCGAGCGTGCCATAGCACCTGAGAAATTATGTTGGGTGTATCTTGAGATTTAACGCACATGAGTAATTGAGAGCTGAGACTGCTGATTATAGTATACCTGAAAATACAATTTCCCAACTCGTCTGCTTTCCACACCCGTATCAGAGCTACATCTCCTTTTCTGAATCACCTTAGGTTAGCAACTGTGCAAGGACTTCATATGATTCAACATACAGAGCCTCTTCCATGATATATGACCGGCCTCCAAACTCCCGAACCTCTTTCTTTTTGGCGGCTATTTCAATCTCTCCGTTGGAATCCTTCTTGTATTTGACTGGAAGCTCGCCAGTCTGAACCGCTGTTGCAAAACCGGTTGGAGTAAAGAATGCTGGAATGCCTGCACCAGCGGCCCGGATTTTCTCTGCTAGCGTGCCTTGCGGCGTTAGCTCAATAGAAATCTCGCCATTGATATACATTTGCTGCATGGCATTCCGAATAAGTAAGAGCTAGAACTGATGTACGAGTCTCATACCTCAAAGGTCTTATTAGTTCCAATGTACGAGCATATCACCTTTGATAGTTGGCGCGTATGAATGAGCTTTCCTGAGGACTGGGGTTCGTCGCCGGGCTCACAACGCGGTGAAGAATTCTAATACTGACCAAGTCCTTTCTCGCCAACGCCAGCGTTGTTACTGGCTGCGGTGAGGTTATTGATTTCTGGCCTCTCAGCTATTGCCTTGATTAGTGTGTCGGCAACTCCGCATAATCCAAAGCCTTGACAACTCGCTCAACCAAGGGTCAATGATGCGTCATAGAATACGACTTACCCCCACTGAGTATGGTACTCCCCGACTTAATGTCTCTAATAGCCTCATCAGGGGAGGCAAATATCTTGGAAGGTCTCCTTTCCTTCATTCCCGGAGCTATTGTAGGAGCAAAGGCAGCATCTCTTCTTAGAGAAGAGCTGTGCAAAGAACGCGTTTTTGCGTTCAAGGATGAACCAAGAGGTCTTTGGCTTTTCCTAAGTAGTTGAAGCATTTACGCAGGAAAGATTGTGGAAGAGTGCAAGAGTGTGATCACATTGTCGAATTTGTAGGTGCTCTGTGAGAGACCCGGCCGGTTTCCTCACACGTGAGGCTTTTATTTACAAGTATTTACACTATTTATATCACGCGTCTCCCTTCGTTCACAAAGATCGCCGCTGCGCCCATCCTAAATGATTATTCTGGTGTGAATGTGTCCGGCTTTGGAGAATACTGCGTCACGTACCCTGAACCAATGCACATTGAGGTGCAAAGGATCTGTCCATTTCGTCGTCGCAACTCTGATAGACCAGTCACAACTTGTCGAACGCCTGTAGCGCCGAGAGGGTGACCAAATGCGCTTTATCATAGAATAGAACCGTCAGAGAGACCCATATGTTTCGAAGATTAACCTCACATAGCTCCTCCATTGACGTTGACTTTCTCGATGTCAAGTCCTAGTTTTTCCACGCAGTACACGTACCTACATTCATAAGCCTAAGTTAAGTGGGACGACGTGTAGTAATATCGGATGCAAAACATACATGGATGCGAATGCCTCATTTATCTGCGAGACAGAAACCAGTAAGAAGATAGAACATTAACTCCAGCGTTTGGCACATACCTCATATAAGTCGATATCATCCTTCTTCAAACCGCAGCGCTCAAGTATCTTCCTATAGAAAAAGTCAGAATAGAGACCACGGGTGGTATGATTATCTTACGGTATTGCGCTAAGATCGGGAACCATCAGATACTGGTTTAGTTCTAATTATAGTGAGTTACTTACTAAGCGGGGCCCACTCCCATTATTCGTGGTTGAACTCCCACCACTGTAGTGGCGACATGCTTTGCAAGAATTTCAAGTCCGAGTTCCTCGGCCTTGCTCCTTCTCATTAGTAGGACTGCGGCAGCGCCATCTGTCAGCTACGAAATCACATGTTAACCAAGAACATGGGCTTATGAGGAAGCTACATACCTGACTTGAGTTTCCACCAGTTGAGCGACCTTTGCCCCATTGAGGAAATGCAGGCTTTGCCTTGCTCAGGCCCTCGAGAGTTGACCCATGTCTCAAACCGTCATCCTTCTTCGCTACAATTTTAGACGTAAGGCCAGTTTCAGGATCTGTGAACATGGCTTCAATTGGGGCTATCTCCTCATCAAAGAGCCCTGCTTGTTGTGCCTTTGAAGCTCGGGTGTGAGACATCAGAGCATATTCATCCTGTCGAGCACGAGAAATATCGAACTGCTCCGCGAGCATCTCTGAGGTCCATCCCATTGGCTCCGCACACTCTCTTGCATCTTGATTTTGAATGATCTCTTCACTACCGAATTTGGGCGTTGGTCGAGGACTGGTAGAGGTTAGCAAGTTGCAATAAAACTAGTCAATTAGGACGCTTACTTGGCAGACATGCTTTCATATCCTACAGCAAGCCCTATATCAATGTCGCCTTTCGAAATCGAGTCCGAAATGGATCGGATTGCCATCAATCCAGAGGAGCATAGCCTGTTCATAGTTTGTACGGGAACGTGGGATGGGAACCCCGCTGCTAGTGCCGCTGCTCTGGCCTCATAAGCGGGTGAAGGTGGATGGCAGGTGCCTAATGACAATCTGTTAGCAATTCGAGGTTTAAAAGCAAGGAACTTCGACTCCTCACCTACAGCAATGTCTTCAACTAAAGCTGGATCCATCTGCAACCTACCCACGACTGCTTTGAGCATTCCGTACAGAAGGGCGTCGGAAGACATGTCTTTGAACGCTCCTTTCTTGGCCTTACACATGGCAGATCGTAATGCT
>WSUA01000048.1:24183-40418 GCA_019633455.1 Tulasnella sp. 419 | reverse complement strand
AAAAAGCCTCACGTGGTCACTAATTACAAAGCTGGCTACAGGATCAAATCAAGTCCTCAATCCTCGTAACTTTCTCAATAGATCTGCGGCAAGAGAAACTTCCTCGACATTACTTTCACTGACTTCCTCCAACAATGCACGGGCTCCCTTCAAGTCCGCATTCGAGCTTGGGCCATTAGTGGTATACAGATTAATCTCATATTCTGCCACATAAATGCAGCTCTTGGCGTATTCTTGAAGATGGCGGCCTTGTTTCCGACATATCTCGATACATCGTCGATGATGCGTTGCAGCTGATGCCATGTCTCCAACCTTGTCGTATAGAGTCGCGATAGCAATAAAGTGGGATATTTCGGATGGATCTGCGCTCATCTGTGCGCGCTTCATGCATTCGATGGCTTCTTTGAACCTGATAGACGGTGAGACGTTCGAACTGCAAAACACCTGTCCCAATACTCACTTGTTTAAAGACCTATAACAGCCAGCCAGCGCGAGCCACATGCGGCTATCGTACGGCCTGGGCAGCGAATCTATAGGTTAAATAATCTAATAACCGCTACAGAAGAGTTTCTCACCTTAACGCGGCTGCTCGCTGATAATAATGCAAGGCGTAATGTACCATGTCCAGCAGTTCATACGTCTTACCCAAACCGTACCAAGCCCGATAGTCTTTCCTATTAAGGTCTAATGAGATGGTCATGAGCTGAACCGCTTCATTGACTACCGTTACTTACCTATAGCTCGACGATAAGCTTCGTTGGCTGCCTGGGGATTTTTCATTTCCAGGTATTCATGGCCCATTAGTGTCCAGGCAGCCAGGTGTGTTGGATCAAGCTGAATGGCACGCCTAAAGTATTTGACAGCCTTCTCATGTTCACATCTTAGACTGTAGTAGTTGCCTATCGAGGATGAGGTTCACTATCTACGTTCGCCGAATCAAAGTGACAGGAACTCATACCAATCAATCCACAGACCTCGGGCCGATCTTTGTCGCTTCGAATATACCGTTGAGCAAGGTCGCTCAGCTTTGCGCGGGACTGTTCCACATATAGGATGTTTGCATAAATATCGAGGTTATCGATGCGATACGGATCCACTGCAAGAATGCTCTCAAATATACTTTCTGCCTCAGCGAAATCTGCGTTTTGGGTGAAAGAATGTTAAGCGTAGGAAGCATGGAAGAAGAGGTATATGGTACCTCGATGGTGATAAGCAAGAAGGGCCTTTTGCGAGCGTATGAATAAACTATATGGAAATAGCTCAGTCAACTCGTTGACATACTCGTCCAGAGTCTCAGGGGGTGCATTAAACTCTATTAAGATCTTGAGAGCAAGCATTTTTGTGGTGGGGTGTTGTGGAAGATGTTTGGCAAGGCGAGACCACTGAGAGGAAAGAACGTAAGATGCGGCAGGCTTCATCTTTGAAGATACGTACCTCTTCTGGGTCTTCAATCATTGCGGAAAGCTGCAACCAGCAGCTCCAATTCCATGGATATGCTGTTAGAGAGAGGATGATACACTCTGTCGCCTCCGCCCTGCGCTTCATGGTACCCAGAATTAGCCCCTTCCTATGTCAACTTGTGTGAGAACCATAAACCCTAGGATAGAACAGACGTCTTACAAGAATAAAAGAAACGGATCCATCTCGTTCTTTTCCAGTTCGGGACTTGTGTTGTTTACGTTGTGGAGGAGTTGTAGCAGTGCAGGCAATTTCTGGTTTACAGGCTTTTCGTCTTGTATTCGGCTTTCCCTTCGATAAGTCCAATTATCAGAAGCCTCTTTCTCGCTAGCCTAAGTATTCGGAGTTGTAGTGAGTATTATGGCTTTCAGAGATGCTGCTCGACTCTAATCCTACCAGGAATGCGCTGTAGACCCGGAGAAATCGAGCTTTGGGTCCATGACAGTCCTTCAGTATATGACTAGCTTTCTCAAATTCTTTCGAGTTGAACGATTCTCTTCCAGCAAGAAAGAAGTCCTCTTCAAGGGCATATATATCATCATGAACATTCAGAACATCCTCAGTCAGCATATTGGAGTCGTCCACGTCGGAAACCGCGAAAGATAACGAGGGTCGTTGATGGCCATGATTTCGCGTTGGGGTGGAAGTCCGGAAACCTGTGGAAGACGACGATGGTAGATGTGATGGTGGCGGCCGCTCGCTGGGAGGAATATGTAACAGAAAGTCTGCCGCCCTGTGGTGGAAAACAGTGAGCAAATCACAAAGTAGTAGACATTAAAGGGCAAAACCATTTGGCTGCTGCGTAGAGCCCGCGCTCAGAGCAATCATGTACAGCGCGTCTTATTTGTGGAATGTGGATATCCATCTTGCGACAGGCTCACTCGGATTCGTCCAGATTCGAAGCAACCGCGTTGTTTGTCTACTAATTTGGTATCTATATCTGTATCATTTCCCACCCTTCACGCTTTGGCCCAAATCCAAGTCTAAGTCCTGCCCAAACCGCGTCTATAACGGTCGCTGCCATGCCTATTCCGAATACCAGTGTTGTGGCATAGTAAAAATTGGCATTTCCAGTACCCTGACTAAGCCAGAGACTGTGGAAGAGCGGGAGCAACAAAGCTGCATGCATATGGAGTAAAATCGTGACGATGGGATGCCGAAGATCTTGATAAACAGAAATACGAATCATTAGGCGAGCCTTGGAGAAGCGGGATCAAAATCTTACAAGGAAAAATTTCTGGGAAGATAGCGAACATCGAGATGAATAGCCCCGGATCCGCTAACGTTGGGTAGGCCTTGAATGTAGCTAAAATGCCACACAGTAAGAACGTCGCGTACAAAGGATCGTGCCTAATGGAACCTGTCAGAATAAGGTTTCTTGTTACTTGATAAAGTGAATGTACCTGAACTTAGTGCATATCGGCACGATATAGATGAGCAAGTGCATCTGCGTGGGTGATTCATTAGATATTGTGTGCCAAAATTCTCAAGTCCACTTACAGAGAAAACAACCAAGTAGAAGGGTCTGAAGTGGTCGAACATCTCAGTAAAGAAATACCACCAAAGCCCCGGATTTGGGGTTAAGTCTGGTAGCGACAACCTGCAACGCCGTTAGCAAAAGGAGAAAAGAGACAGATGTCCCACTTACCATGCGCCTAATGTGCGGCCTGTCCACTGAAACCCACCAGCGACAAATGTTGATATCAAAGCAAGGGCAAACCAATATATCGCAAACTCGATTGCCAGAGCGATTCGCCGAGAACGGACCTTTGGACCTATGTCAGAAGCGGCAGCTCCCTCGGTGGGAGATGTAGACTTAGAAAGATCCAGGGATGAGGTAGGCCCATTCGGGTGAGTTAATAATAATATGATAGGCGGTGTCAGAATGATAGTGGGGAGTGATGTGTGTGTCAATAGTGCGAGAAAGAGTAAAGAAGCAGAGGCACGGCCTAAAGCCAAATCGCGGTTAGCGTAGGTACTGGGAAAGAATGGGGTTCACGCCACCTTGACACGCAAATGCAATGGCCGTCAGGCATAAAGCATTCTCCAAACTAGCGGTCGAAAGTGCCAAGTTGGGTAAGAGAACGTAAGGATTGAGGAGGTATCTTTCACCCAGTACCCTAACGTCAGTGGTGTCTGAGAAATTTAATTCATCACAACTCACAACACAGCGATAAGGCCTTCATTGCTCGGATGTCCAGACTTGGATCCTGTCCGTGATCTCCAGATCCTGATTAATGACCAAGCGCCAATTCCGTCAAGCAAGGCCCAAACGATTGGTGAAATATGTTCCGAAGTTAGGGATAAACTGGAGAAAATTGCCAGTGACAAAGGAGACTGTGATGTAACTGATCAGGTGCGTGATGGAGATAATTCAGAATTAAGCCTCACATGTCTAAACACTCCTCCAGAGTACGGATCTATTCCAGACCGATAGAGAAACACCCCTTCTTTTACTTCTCAATAGGGTAAGCAAATAGCGGAAGAGTCAGGAATTTGGGGTAGCACTGACATCTTGAAAACGAGGTCAACGGTGAAGTTAACTGGTGGTCATTGCGCAACAGCTCCGGAAGTGGCGACAAGAGGAGTACCAGCTTCCCCAGCAACAAAGAAGGGAAAATCACCCGAAGGGAGCAAATGCTTGAGGTTTTCATGGATTGAGGAGGCAAAAAGTTGTTTGTTCAACGTAGTTCTCCGTTCCACGTTGTGTGATTTGTCAGCAACTCCAGGAACCAATATGAATCCTTGGCGATATCAACATTGCGTAAACAAGCGACAGACCGATCCAGAAACAACTTACCCCGCTAAAATCGTTGGTCATGCGAACCGTCATTAAAAGCAGTTTTGAAACCACGACGGCGGCTGACTCGATAATATCGCTTGAGCTGGAGTATTTATTGCCCTAATTTTTCCTCCATGAAGGTCAAAAACCATCCTCCCTCAACGACCAAAAATCTCTAGAATGTCATCTTCGCGAACGGGAGAAATAACTATCTCTTCTACTCCCCTGGAGCACATAGAGCTCGAGAGCCCTCAGTATGTTACTTCGTCCTTAACTCTGCTAGTTAGGCTCACGTCATTATGCAGAGAAAGAGACAAATGGCATTCCTTTTACTCCCACAACGAGGACGGTAATATCCATGACATTAATAATGTAGTAGTCCCAGATACGGCAGTATCACTGCCTCCAGTCGTAAGCAGCAATTGACTCATCGACTCTCTACTAGATGTTGATATATTGGTTGATTGTAGGACACTGGATTCCATGCCTATGCCTACCTGGGATCGGCTTTCGTATTCGAACTCCTCGTTTGGTAGGTCATTTTATAGCTCCCATGCCGCAAGTAATACTCATAGACATCCTTCCATAGGTCATTCCCATTCTCTTATGGAGTAAGACTGCATTCATCAGCCACAGTACATTGATACTGAGTTGTATCCTTTAGGTTTTCCTCAACTACTACAACACAGTACTCTTCGATCCTAAGGACCCGGAATACCATCTTTTGCCTCTGGTGGGAACTCTGTCATCCGGAATTCTTTACATTTTCAGTCTATTTGTGCTTCCCGTTGTACTTCGGTTCCCCAGCAAGAAACGCCAAATCAGCATGATCGGCCTGATTCTCTGCGTCGCCAGTCTTGTCGGTGCCGGACTTTCCAGCCGTCCGTCGCATTTAATCCTTACCCAGGGCATCATGTATCCTATTGGTGGCAGTAAGTGACCAAGCCTCTTCTTGATGCATAATTTTGACATTGGTTTCAGCGATGCTGTATTTCCCAATCCTAACATGGTTAGTTGAATGGTTCTCAGAGAAGCGAGGTCTAGTACGTATTTCATCGACCTCGCTGTCTGATTAGTTCTGAGCAGCTGACTTTATAGGCGAACGGTATTCTTTTCTCGGGTACCGGACTTGGAGGTGAGTTACTTATTATGATATCAACTCAGTAAACAAGCATTTAATGTGATGCAATAGGCGTCGTCGTACCTTTCGTCTCAGAAGCGCTTCTTAACCGATTTGGACACCGACTTGCATTCTTCATTCTGGTATGCCTCCTTCCCAACATCGTCTGGCATGAATCTCAATAACCTTTATGCGAAGTCGGCCTTATTCTTCGTTATTGCGCTCCCAGCCTTCCTCTTCGCTAAGCCCCGCGTTCCAGCTGCCCAAAGAACCGCTGCTACCAATTTAGATACGTCATTCCTCCGGAACGGTGCCTTCTGGCTCTTGCTAGGCGCAAATATCATCCAGTCACTGGCGAATTTCCTTCCATCCATCTACCTTCCGTACGTACCAAACTCACCTTATCATTGAATACCAACTGATCCTCTACTATTACAGCTGTATGGCCCTTTGAAAATCTCTACGTCCGCGTCGTTGGCTGATCACTTACTTCTTTAGCATTCGCCAACGATCTCCGCTTGAGCACAACCTCCGGTACATTGGGGTTGGCATTGATGAATGGTGCGTCAGGTGCAAAATTGTTTATTCTCTCATGCTGACTTTATACATAGTTGCCAGTGTTCCCGGTCTGTTGATCGTTGGATACATGTCGGACAAGTACGATCTACGCCTTGCTATCTCTCTGTGTACCTTTGGAGGCTCTATGTCCGTTTTCCTCATCTGGGGTTTTACAAAACAACTCGCAACATTGCTCGTTTTCGCTTGTGCCTATGGATTCTCAACCGGATCGTAAGTCCAGCAGCGTACTAATTAACAACCACATGCTGACGGTAATGAATGGTAGTTTCTCGGTTCTCTGGCCTCGATTCATTGGTGTTATTAACCGTAAGTGTTAAGCAGATTCATAACGAAACGATAATTGAACACCATTGTACCCTTGACAGAGGACGACCATCATTTGTACACTACTTTGATGTCGTTGTTTGTCGCCAGTGAGTTGACATTTCCCTTTCGACCCAATTATATGCTTAGTATTTGTAGGTCGTGGATTAGGCAACGTCCTCTCCGGACCTCTTTCGACGTCATTACTCCGTCATTCTCCTATGTATGACCGAGCGGCGTTCGGGTACGGTGTTAAGGGATATGTGAGTGTCTTGGTATTTTCAACCCGCTCCTAGGACATTGGCTCACCTCTATCACACGCAATCACAGGGTCCCCTGATTTTGTTCACCGGAAGCGGGCTCCTAGTGAGCACAATCGCAGCAGCTTATCCGATGTTCACTCGAAGAACGGCACTTGATATCCGGGGAGGAATATAGAGGTCCATTAGATCAAACTACCCCTACTAGGTAGATACGTATCTATGTATTAATGAATACAAATTAAGAACATACAACCATATGACGAAGAGTCCGATAGGTGAAAGATCAAGAAAGCGAGTTAAAGGTAGCAGCAGGTAGATCATAGCAATGAATGAGATCAACGGAATTGCGTGGAAGACGTAGCGACATCATGGGAACCAGAGGATTGCGGCCTCGGTGAGTGAGACCGCGCGTTACGCCTTTGGGAAGCGACTCGAATATATTTTGATAAACGCGTTCCCAAACTTGTGGAATGAATCGCATCTTGAGAGGTTTCAAGTGCTTCATCTGGAGGAACCCCTCGAACCATATTCTCAAGAGCGTAGAAATCTAAGTAGATGATAGGACTCAGTAATTGAGTTTCTCATTTATATTTGGATCCATACCTTTTCTGCAGAGGGGACACGAGCTAGATAGCTCCAAAAGCCAAGGATCAACACAATCCCTGTGGAATGTATGCTTCCCTTCACATGGGAGAACACGCAGATCATCGCCTTCCTCGAAGTCCAATATACAGATGGGGCAAGTCTCACGCCCTATCGTCTGCGGGCTTATCTCATCCACGTCCTGCTGATCGGTGGTATTGCCTGCCGTGCGAGATGATGTTGCAAATGCAGTAGCAGCTGTAGGTGATGTGTGTCTTCGGTTATCGGAGTCCTGATTTGACGGTGATTGTTGACCCGAATATGGATCAGTTCCTTGCGAACGACCCAAGAGTTCAATCCCATACACCTCCTTGCCGTCTGCGTTCTGCTCAACGTCCGTCATTTTGGGTTTGTGATCCGACTGCATAGTCCGGCTGGTTGCTGTGTTGTTTGTTGCTCGTCCGAATTTGACTACAGGGAATGTATCCAATATAGCACGTGTTAAACCAGCTGTGCGTGTTTGTGCCTGCCCTTCTGGACCCTGAACGTTAGGATCACCAGGACGAGGACCGTATCGTTCGGGGTGACGGAAGGCCCGAATTGCCTGCAAGTAAATCTTATCAGTACCTCGTTTCCGAGAAAATTGGAAAAAAGACATACGCCGGAGATGATGACAACACAAAACAGAGCTGATACGCATCCTGTGATGGCATACAGGATGATCCTGTCAGGTTAGAACGAGTCAATACGAGATCGATATTCTGATTCGGTGTGCGCCCTCACATAGCAAGCCCAGTGTTGGAGTTGTTATCGTCATCATCATTTTGATTCCCGTTGTTTCCGCTGAATGGGGTGTCTTCGGCCGGATCGGTGACGTTGTTCAGCTTAAGGGTTGCGATCAAATATCCCTCCTCCACACTGGTGCCATTAATAGCTTCTGTGATTGCGTAAGCAGATTCGTTGAGCCGATTAGCGTTGAAGTAATAGTATTGGCTTTTGTTGACATTCTGGAACTGCGACTCAATCAACCTGTCATGATAAGGGATGAATCTCGCGTTTTAGCAGAATATAGACACTACGGACCTAGCAGATGATCTGGTTATGGTGGTGTATATATCGAACACCTGGTCGAATTCCTCGGGGTCTCTGTACCAGTCATTAAGTAAACAAGAGACCGATGTCGTTGAGTATAGCAACTTCGGGGGTCTCATGAATACATATTCTCAGTGGCGGATAGCGAGAAAAGGTCACTTACTGCAGCCACGGCTCCCCGATCGCGGGCCTGGGTGAAGATATCCAGGTCTCTGATAAAGAAATATGGGTCAACACCCCATATCTAATATTGATAACCCATACTAACTGAGATGCATCTGATGAATTCCTGTCACAGCATACGAACGCTATCCAAGGGGTTGTAGTGGTTGCTTGTTCTGGAAATGATGGGAAGTTGGGTTGGTTACAGAATGAGACTGGTTTCATCAGATCACAAACATACCGGCTGGGATTGTGGCGTTTTCCACGAAATGGACCAGAGCACCCTTTTGCCCTCACAGTGAGTGGACACGTTTCCTCTTTGGATTAAGGATACGTACCTTGCTGATTCCATCGCTGCCTCCTTCCTTAACGAGCTGTCGGCTTACTTGCTCTCCGTAGTTTCCAAGGTCCGTCCAACGGAGCAGAATGGTGCTATCCGGGTATAAAACCTCAAATGCTTCAGTGTCGTTGGTGCCAACAGCGGGGATATACGCAGAGATTTGTTGTACAAAGACGGTCCAGCCGAGTACCACTAGAGCTACGGTGGACCACATCGTGGTCTGGTGGAGCGATTGTAGACACCGGTCAGTCCCAACCAAAATAGAACAGCTTCGAACTCCGCTCCCCTGACCAATTCCGCAAGGCTAATTCACTGATCATATCCCCGGGACCGGAGCCAAGTATAGTACGAGACAAACTCAATTCATGAGACCATAGCGAGGCGCTGTTACTATTCTTACAAAGGCTAATACAAAAACACGAGGCAGTGAAGTGCATGCACTCCATTCCATCATTCGACGCCAAGAACCTCCCTAACCGATTGGGCGAAGATCCTGCATCCTTTTGCCAAGTCTTCCTCACTGATGTTAAGTGGAGGCATAAAACGAACAACCTCAAATACGGAGGTATTCAGTATGAGTAGTCCTTTTTCGAGACATTTATCCACAATGGTTTTTGAGAGTTTATCTGGTGCATTCGGATTGATCACTGGGTCATACTGGAAGGATTTAGGGCTTGCGAATTCGATTCCGACCATGAGACCTGTGCCACGGACATCTAGAATGTAAGAAGCCAGCTTGGGATCACGTTGCAGATCCCGCAATGCGGTGAACAGCTGTTCAGACCTATGAATTATGTCACTCATACTGATCTGCAGGATGGCTAAAACCCCATATACCTAGCATTCACATTCCCCAGTATGTCTTCCTCTGCGAACGCTTCTATTACGGCAATGGCTGCGGCGCATGAGACTGCATTTCCTGCATATGTCCCCCCCTATATTCGGTTTGGTTAGCCGTTGCAATTAGCATAACAGGAGACATGCAAACCATTGTTCCCGGTTTCTGCTTGTTCATAATTTCCTTGCGAGATATTATGGCGCTGAGTGGGAAGCCATTGGCTAACCCTTTTGCAACTACCATAATATCTGGAACAACTCGGCTATACTCGCAAGCGAACATCTTTCCTGTACGGCCAAATCCGCATTGAACCTCGTACCCACATCGAGTTAGCTGATTGCATGTGCGCATGTATGCGGATCAAAGGTAGCTCACCTCATCAAAGATGAGCATTATACCATGCTGATCACAAACCTGCCTCAATCCTTCAAGGAAACTTGAGGGCGCCTGCACATAACCACCCTCTCCAATGACTGGTTCAATGATGATTGCAGCTGTATCACTGCCACTTGTTTGCTGAGTAAGCAGAAGTTGCAATTGGTGGAGACATTTTCGAACCAGCTCCTCGCTTGACGTTGAGGGCGTTTCTCCCATTTGATGCCAGTATGGAAATGGCAGTGTAAATACGCCCGGCTAGAAAAGTTGGCCAATCAACCTCTGAGAGAGGTGCATTACAAGAAACCATACCATCAAAGGTGCCACACCATCACTGTACACAGTCTTGCTTCTGGTCAAGGCCATAGCACCGAATGTGCGGCCGTGATATCCACCTTCAATGCAATTATTCACTCGTTTCTGGAATAAATCAATAGTTTCGGGACTAACCTTGCATACTGATGATATTCTGTCTCCCAGTGACACTCCGAGCAAGTTTTATAGCACCTTCAACCGCCTCAGCACCAGAGTTCCAGAAGAAGAATGTATCAAGCGAGGGGTGTGGCATCAGCGGAAGCAGGCTTTCTATCAATTTCAAGTATGTTTGATGATACGCTACGCTACACTGAGAAGAGAGCATTGATAAGAAGGGCTCGTGCATGCTATTAGATGTCGTACCTGTCCATGAACCAAGTTCATGCACTGCTTGGCGGCAGCTTCGCTTACTTTCGGGTGACAGTGACCTATTTTAAAAGTAATTCATTTCCGATCATCCATGACTAAGAATAATGCGCACCCAAATTGGTTACTGCGATGCCACAGGTGAAGTCCAGCATTACTTTACCATCGACAAATTCAACATATGAGCCTCGACCCTTTTTGATGATGTTTTCAGTAAGCCGATTGAGACCACGCGCGACATGTCGCTGTCCGAAGGAGACATCGAGAGCGGAGGTCATGTTGAGGACTATCAAGACGAAGCGGATCAAACTAGACGGGAGTCACTAAACATTGATGCCAGACAAAAGGTTTAAATACGCGCGTCAATTTCACCTCACGCTTTAAGCGGAAATAGATTCGCTTAGCGAAGAGGCACGAGTTGCAAAGATAAGAACATCCTGTCAGATCTGGGATCTCGCTTAGCCGCTATCGAGATTAGGAATCGAGGTTACTGTGTGCAGTGTCCCTGGCCGGCAAAAGATAAAAGGGTCCGGATTCGATGTCAGATGAAATCGCTGTAGACTTCCGCAACACATGGCATCAGATGGTATCGTATGTTGTAAGTGTTAATTGCCCCATGGAATTAAGGAACCAATGCCTTTTGTGTTAACACTATTTCTATGATATCATATGAACTCATGATTTTAGTGGGCGGCCCGGAGTAGGTATGGAACTTACCGTCGGAGCTCCTTGTATTTGGAGCAGCACACGTTTCTCAGTTAATTAGATCCCCAAACATCGTGACCTTGCGGAACGCCAAATCTTGAATTGATCTTGCCTTCAGAACATGACTCGACCCAAGGATACTGAAATAGCTGTCTTCTTGTAATCCGATGACCATATTTGGGTATATTGGTTTTTGGAAGTAGGCAACTTCAAAGAGGGAAACTCGTAATTTTGATTACCAACTTGTTCTCAAATTCTCTTTCACCCCAGCTCGAACCGTGAGAAGCGAGCCTTCGGTCAGAAAGGGACCAACGACGACCCATCCTCCAAACGTATTCTAACATCAATGTCATCACCAGGAACGCCTAGTTATTCTTCACGAAGTTTGCCTCCAGTATCGCTTTTCTCCGAGTCCCCACTCATTTCAATGAAGCATGGTACAGGTCCTGGAGGAGATGACTTGTCGCTCTCTGAACTCTCAATACCTGATACTCCACCGGTTCCAGTCCCGTACACCTCAAGAACACCACCTCAGCGCTTTAGTCTTTTCGGCCAGGGAGATGAAGAGAATATGACCCAAGACCTTAGTCACGTGACGGACCCGAGTCCAACTCATGATGAAGCTAGTCACGATGCTCAACCGGATGAATCATTTGAACAAGATGAAGGTCCTCAAGATACACCAATAAAGCAAGGGAATGCAGCTCAGCAAGCAGCGCGGTCCAGGGAGGAAGAACTGCGTTCCACCTTATTCCAATTAAGAAAGTTAAATTCCATATTCAGTGAATATATGGGTGCTCTACACAAGTCAGAAGACCACAGTCGAGTAAGCCTAGCATATTAACTCTATTACGTGACTAACGTTGTTCGTATCAGCGCTTACTCGAACAAGTTGAATCTTCGCATCGCTTATTGAACTTTTATACGTCGCTTCTAGGTCAGACTGAGCACACCACTCAGCTGCTTCTCGATCCAGGCTGGCAGGGAGCCTTAGCGGTACGTCTTCTATCTGAGAATAAGACATTTTCTTATTGTACCATGTATAGGACGAAGAACACGCTGCTGAGCAGGCTCGTGCGGAAGAACGAAGGAAACAGAGAGAAAAAGAAGAGCAAGAAAGAGCCAGAATTCTCGAACAAGAGCGAATTGAAAGAGAGGAAAAGGAACGTCAGGCTGCCGAAGAACGCGAAAGGGCGAAAGCCGAGCGTGGTCGTGCTGACGGGCGCGGTCGGGCACGTGGATCTACCTCTTCAAATAGAGGATCAGGCGCTCGTGCGTTATTCATGTTCACTGATACTTTGGTGCATCTGGCTTATATCATGCTTTTACAGCCACATCTGCGTCGTCAACGCGCGGGAGGGGTATACCAACAGGAATACGTCGACCTACTGCAGGACGGACAGTTACTTCCAGAGCCAGAGGACGTGGTGGTTAGAATATTGAAAATCAGTTGCACATCGAATCTCAACTAATGTGGGATAATTCATGTTGACGACTCGCGTTGTGAATATCCTCATCACGTGAATCATGTTAGTTGACATCATTCCTACAGAATCATCTGCTTAGATCGTTTTACTTGATCACTGCACATTATTGATAGTTAAGCATGTTTGGCTGCTGTGTAGCTGGACGACTTCCGTGAGTCAGTGATCCTACGTACCTTGATCTAAGACTGTGACTCAACCCCGGTTAACCAAAGCCAAACGAATCTCAACCAAATCGATGAAACGCATGTCACGTTCTCAATACCGAATGCCGAAACAGTTGGTCATGTTGTAGTATTTTTGCTGGGAACAGGTTGGTTTTCACAGTTACCAATGGATGCCCGCTGGCCTATCCCCTGATATACAAGATGAATCTATTTCATTTAGTTCCGTTTCCACCGGGATATGGAGCTACGGTTCATTTCGAATGGCCCGGACGTGGGTTTCAGCTATTAGGAATGTGAGTCGAATTCTTGAGGTCGCCTCGACTTGTCGCTGAAGCGAATTCATGCTTAAGGCTTTCGAACGACAAGCCTTCTGCTATCTTTCGTCTTCGAAATAACAATGCGCCTCAGTCCAGTGCCATGGCATCACAGCAGACTACCAATGTCACGGCGACTGTCGGAATATCGATTGAGCGGATTGACGCCGTCCTAGCACAGACCGCTTCTCTACCTGCTCCCGGAGCATCTACAACCGGAGCACCAGCAGGGAGCCAGACCATCGGAGGATTATCTCGGCCTATCAGTTCTGATCCGACCCTTCTGGCCGAGCGGATAGTGCTTCATTTGTGGAATCATCTTAGCTCATTCGGCGAAAGCTTAGGACCTCAAACAATGGTCCCTCTTGGGGTCATACAGAAATGGTATGAGAACTTTTTGCATAAGATAAAGGCAGGAGGGATATCATTTCTAGAACGCAAGGATTAGTTATGAAACAGTGATTCCGTAATTTGTGTTTGCAATTTGAATACACAAGTGCACTGTGTGTGGGAACCCCTAAACAGGAATCGACGCGTACCACCATCCATCGATTTCAATTTCACCCAACGACTACCTTCAGAATGGATAATCTACGACGAATGTAAGCGAAAGTAGGTTCATTGCTCGAGGAATACACGCGTTGACGTTGGACCATGAACAGAATCTATCACGAGAAGCAGCAGCCAGGAAGTATGTTGTGTGCTCAGCATGCGTTGAATAACTTGCTCCGTCAGTCGCGCACTATTTTCAGTTTGATCTGACGACTTAGATCAAATTGTGAACCATACGCATGTTCAGAGGGACCTTTTGTATGTGCACCATCAAGGGTTGACAGGGTAGGCGGACAGGCTCAATGGATTTCTTAGTTCACAGCACCAGATCTATCGGACATTGCAAGAAATCTCGATGACGCAGAGAGATCTGTAAGGGATCCTCAGGAGAACCGCATTTCCAGAAGCACCAACATGGATGATACAGGCAAGTCACTAAAACTGCACCACTCGTAAACCCGCTTAACAGGGGTCCTTTTAGGATTTTTCTCTGTACAGGTCCTCGAAAATGCCCTCGGGATATGGGGATCAAGGTGATTATTTCCACAAAGCTAGCTGTTATAGTGGTACCGAGACGTATATGGTTACCTAGGCTTATTCGGTGGAGAAGTGAGGAGCTTAGACCATTCCAGGCCAATCCCGAGTATGCAGTCAGAGCATGCCCATTGATTATGGCTGATCAATCACAGATTACAGGTTGCATTCATTTTGAATCTCGAGCAACATTGGTTCACGATTCGCCGGTTTGGGAGCCCCGAGAACAATTTTCATTGGTTCAACCTAAACTCGTTTTTGAAAGAACCAGAGCTTGTTAGCTCGACGTATCTTGGGATGGTTTTACAACAAGCGGAACAAGAAGGTAAATACCACTCATGTTCATCTGTCGCTCGTATTAAATTCCTGGTAGGGTATTCGGTTTTTGCGGTCCGTCCTGGGACGGAGGACAACTCCGCCAGTCATCTTCCTGAGGTAGACGCAGATCAAGTTGCATCTACGATACCGCCTTCGAGCTCTTTCTCAGAAACCAACCGCTTGTCTACCAGCAAAGTGGCCCACGAAGACTCCAAAGAAACAGAACTAGGAGATTTCGCGGATGAAGATTTGGAGCTGCAGCAAGCCTTACAAGCCTCGCTTCTTGGCGCGGGAAGTAGCAACGTGGACAACCCAGCCTTCTTTATACCACCCACAAACCCGTTATCCACTGCTCAACACAGTGAAATCGAAGCATCTAGGGCCAGGCAAAAGGCTGCTCTGGACAGGGCCAGAATCGAGCAAGAGATGGCGACTCAAGAGATTATCGACTCTTCTGAGAGTTTGCCCGTCAGGCCTCGTCGTGGAAGGACTGGGGCTGAAGAGGAAGAAGAAATGCTTCGCAAGGCAATGGAAGATAGCCTAGCTGAAATCGAGGCTGCCAAAGCGGCCTCCACTAGCAATCCTCAGAATGAAGTCGGTGATCAGCCCCCTGCCCTTTTGGAACGACCACCTGCGGTACAAAGGCCGTTATACCCTACTAACACCCACCCAAGAGTTCTCGACGATGAGGATGAGGAGCTCCAGGCTGCGCTGCGTGCTTCATTGGCGGATGCTCCATCTGAATTCGTCATGCCGCCATCTCCTAGACGCGTCACCCGACCCTCTGCTCCTGAAGCAGTCGATGAGAACCCCGATAACTCTACCATCGAATCTCAGCCGTCGTCACCCGTAGTTGAGAATATCTCAATGGAGGAGATGCGGAGGAGACGTTTGGAACGATTTGGTAGCTAATTCAGTTTGCTTTTGAGTCTACCTCGATTTGGTTGCTAGCATAGATACTATATTACGAGTTTTGAACATAGGACTATTCAGCATGAAGATGAGCGTCGTCATATGCATGCATGACAAAAACAATGGGTGTCCCACGGTTTGATCTGTGTGAACGTCACCGATACATCCGGCTCAGTAAATTCGACATTTGACTACCAACACACCATGACCTATCTGTACTATGGGTCGACTGTCGCCGCAACTGTTACCTTCATAGCACTCTATCTTCTTCTTACAGGCATGTTTGAGTGATCGGAACTTGTGACACTTTGCAGATGTTTGACACAATTTAACCACTAGGCTCTGGCGAAACGTTCAATGTTGCACGGTTCTTGGAGGAGGTGAATCCTTACATGTGGGCAATGACCGGTATTGGTCTTGCTGTAGGGCTGAGCGTCTTGGGTGCCGGGTGGTGAGTGACTTAGAGCGCCTCATGGATGATTCCTTTGAATTCGGAATGTCACCTTGCATAGGGGCATCTTTGTTACGGGAGCCTCAATTCTTGGAGGTGGTGTCCGTGCACCTAGGATTCGTACAAAGAATCTTATCAGGTAAAGCTTTGACCAATTTTAAAATTGTATCACATGTTCACCAATAATTTCTTCACTAGTATCATTTTCTGCGAGGTCGTGGCG
>WSUA01000048.1:10248-23923 GCA_019633455.1 Tulasnella sp. 419 | reverse complement strand
CGGCATCACAGTCGGTATCACAGGTTCTAATGCTGCGTTGGCCGATGCAGCAGATCCAACTTTGTTCGTCAAGGTGCTAATTGTTGAGGTGTTTGGCTCTATCATGGGTCTATTTGGCTTGATTGGTAAGTGCACCACGCATTTATGTCAACTTTTTGTTAAACTATTTCATCTCACTGCTTCTTAGTTGGTCTGCTTGTGGTATGTGAAAGATCCTTTCGAGGTGGTTTCATCAGCTGACTTTCCCTCTTTCTCACTAGACCGGGAGTGCTGAACCATTCCAGGCTGCGGCGTAGGCATCTACCGAACTATTAACAGTGATGGCACGTTCCCCCTACACTCGGTTTGGATTATATGGCATTGCGGGTATACATTAGTTTACTAGATCGATTGACTAGACTCGTATGCGGTCCTACTCTCTATCGATCCTCAAAAGGGCTTGTCACATACTCCAATGCTAAAATACAAGATGAGTGAGTGGAAAATACAATACGTGTAGTGGTCACGCACAGTCAGCGTCGGAGTCCTTCCTTCGTGCTTGCTCAGTTGGTTCTGGTTCGTTATGAACATTGACAAGCGATACTGGTCGCTTTGGTTTCAATCCCAGCCGCGCTATGGGCGATTTTGTGAGTTGAGGGCGAAGTATTGCATGCAAATATCATAGCTCGACTTACACGTATCGAAACTTGGCCGAGCGGTTTCGGAAGGACCTCCAGTTCCCCCAGGGGCATTCAAGCTTCCCGCTGGGACTGCGGGCTCAGTTTTACTGATTACGGGACCGGTGGTGACTGGGGCCGCAGCAGGGGAAGTTGAATGAACTGCGGCTATTGGGATTCGCTCGTTAAAATCCTAACCACATAGAGTATCGAAGAAAGCTTACAAGAAAGGCTTGGGTTCAAAGTATTATTGACTTGGTAACCGCCCATGCCCTGAGCACTCTGAGTGGAATAAGGATCCTGCCTTTGGGATGCTCCACGTTGCAATGACCGCGATTGAGATTGCTGCGCAGGTATAGGATCATCGACAAGGCTATTTGAAGGTGGTGGTGCGGAAGTCCAAGTACTCCAGTGTTCTTGTTGATGACTATGTCGTCCTTGATTTTCGCCAGGCCTGTATGGTAGTGATGTTTGTTACGTTCATAAATATGTAAAATGAATTTCACGCACGGTTGCTCAAATTCTTGGAGTTTAGTCTTGACCTTGGTCACCAATGAAGCGAATGTCTGCTTCCCAGCTATTTGAGTGAACATGCTTAGCTTCGGCGACCCCAGGATAGCGTGTTGATGCTTACTCTCAGCGAATTGGTTGAACTGTTGGCGGAAGTCGGGTCCTTGACCACCTTCTGTAGCTCCAGCCCCAGGGCCAACTCCAGATCCAGAAGGTCCGCTTCGAGTCCGCTCTGACACAGCACCCCGAGCATTATTGATGAAGCTCATGAATTGATCACGCAGATCGGCTCCCATCGAAGATTCTTCATGGGCATTTCCATGCGGAGGCGGATGATGTTGTCTAACTTGATAGGGTACTTGAGGATGTGCTGGTGGTTGTTCGTTATACACTTGCTCATACTGATATTGTTGCTGTTCTTCCAATAGAAGACGCCGAGCCAACTGCTCGTCCAAGTCTTCTTGAGTTTGCTAATCGATAAAAGAGATGTAAGTGAGAGTTCGCGCCCGGATTCGGACATCTATCTTAACGCAATGCACGGACCTGGGGAGGGGGCGGAGCCTGTGACTTGTAATTCGGATCACTCATGCCAAGCAACATATCCACCGCTCTTTCAAAATCACCACCTGATGCCTCTAAGACAGATTCTAAGAGTAAAACATCAAAATCAGGGAACATCGCCTGAAGACCGGGTACATCAGGATCAATCTGAGTCTCTGTTGCTGGTGTAACTACGGCTGATGGTGTCGCCGAAGATGTATTAGTTGAAGGAGGTGTATGTGCAGTACTCGGCGCCTGAGCTATATGAGAGACTTGAGATACAGCTGGGGTGGATGCCAGGCTAGGTCGAGTAGCAGGGTCTAGCACTGGAGAGGTGCTATCAGCTACTCTTCCTTGAGGCTGTGCAGCGTCTTTGGGAGCCTGTTTATCCGAGTCAGCGACCATTTAAAGCTTCCAGAGGTTCATCTAGGCGAAATCCGATACCTTTTGAGTAGTCGATTGAGTTGGAAGGGCTTCAGACATGGTTGTAGGAATGAAACAAGTGGTGGTATGCGCAGCAAATCAGAGGTGGATACACCGACACGTGACGTCAGCGCAGTGACTAAGCAAAAAATGAACAAAAAAAATGCTAAATATGTATTGCGCTGAGAAAAAAGTATGAAAGTTATCTGCACAATGCAGCTACATCAGCACCAGCACCCTCCAGAAGCCTCCGAAGATCCGTGAATAATTGCATCTGTTCCTCAGGAGAGAGACTGGATACAATAGTCTGCAAGACACTTCCCACTGTTACTCGATGCACACGAGCGAGTGACGTATAGTATACATATGAGAACATTCCCATAAGGAACCTAGAAAACATCGTCAATATGTATAGACGCTATAATCACTCGGAAGGTTCTTACTGGCAGTCCATCCGGTCGGTCATACCACCATGACCAGGAATGCTGTGACCAAAGTCCTTGATGTCGAAAGCCCTCTTGAATCCAGAAGCGAAGAAACCTCCGAACGGCGCGACCAAAGAAGCGAACGTTGCCATGATTAGAGCGTGATATTGGAAGGGTGCCCATGGAATCGGAGGAACTTGGATGTTAAGCTGAACGAAGAAGGTCAAGTTAGGTCATATATGACATGTAAAGCATTCTACTTACTGTAGATGTGATCAACGCCTGGAAAGGTGCAGGAAGTGTATAGTATCGCCAGACAAAAACGGGGTTGGGTGTGCATTGGACATTCGACCACGCGGAGACTCCAAGATCATACGCGGGACATGTCATGTACTGGAACCGCATAAAGAAGGTAGCCCACTAATATAGAGAGTTAGTACAGGCCAAACAGCCAAATAGAAATTACTCACGAAGAAGCCGAAGATCAATGTGCTTATGAAAGCTCCAACGAACCCTTCTACCGTCTTTTTGGGGGACAACGCAATGAGCTGAGTGCGGCCAAACATCATGCCTGATAGGAGACATGATAAGGTTAAGTTTCACCGGATCATGAAAATGCCTCACCCCAGATGTATGCGAAGACATCATTGCAAATAACCAGAGATGCAGGAACCCAAAACCAGATCATACCCTGTTCCACACATCTCAATAAAATCACTTTTCCCATAAAGATTAATACTTGCCTCCAGGATATTGTTGACAATGAAATGACTGCAGTCTTCGTTAGGATCAAGGCTCCAAGCCAGTGAAATAGATAGACATACCTAGAGAAAATAATTACGAGCAGGCTCATGTGTACCCATCCGAAAAGTCCGAATTGTTGCTTCAAGTATTGTTTCTTCAAGGAAGCAACAAATCCCATGAACCCTGCCATGGTATCTTAGTGTCGTAAAACAATCAGGTGTTACGTGCGCACTAACCGAAAATGTAGAGCATGAAACTAATGAAACGATGATGGGTAGCAAACGGCAAGAATCTAACGTCCGCGTAAACGACGTGCTATGATGACTTTTAACCCGGATACCTTAATGAGATGCTTGAAACTCTCACCTTGAAGTAGTAAATCATAGACTCTCCGTAAAGGAAATAATTCGTTACGGCAAAGAAGTACCAGTTGAGTGTTTTACTCCATGGATCACTCTTTCCCTTGGTCGTGATTGGGGGTTCGCCAGATGATTTCGTAGTGAGGCCAAAGAGGGCAGTCACTTCACGATATACTAGTGTCTGACAGACCATTACAAGTAATACCATATATACTGGTCCTGCCAACAGGAGACCTGAAAAGGGATATGTTAAGAAATAGCAATAAATTAACGAACGCGTACTGACCTATGAAACCGCCAATCATGATCAACGTCCATATCGTCCTAGTAACAGCCTGCTGGAACCTTTTTCCCTTCTCATGATCAGCTCCAGTGTTGATAGGACCTGATGTGGCTTTGAGGGAGGATAGCTGCACAACATTGACTTTTTCATTTCCATCCGCAGCAAAGGACGCATCCTCTAATTTCGACTCTTTCGAAAGCGGCTTGGATTTGAGGTCTTGAGAGGCTTTCCGCTTACGTGGACCAAGACCAGGGGAGCGCGGTTGAGGGAGGTCCTCGGGCAGGGAGGGAGAGAATGGCGTCGTGCTATCGACAGGGCGGGCTGGTGAACGAGCACGGGCAGCTGACCGAACTGGTGCCAGTCCGCTGGGAGACTCGGTCGCGTCCGTCTGTGACGTAGACTCTGGTTCTACTTCATGATCATTAACCGATTCTGAGCCATTGACAAGAGCAGAAGCTGAGGGTTCCATTGCAGCAAGTGCCGCTCTTTCTTTCTTTGCAGCGCGTTTCAGAGAGCTTTTGGATCGTACAGGGAGTCTGCAATAACAGCGGTCAATGGAAAACACATGAATACTGAAACGCTTTTACTTACCCAACCGGCTCCTTCGGCGGAGTAACTGGGGCTGGAGCTGGAGGTGGTGGCTCCAACGGCAGTTGAACCTCGTGCTCAGATTCTGGCTCAGAGTCGATGTCATCTACATCCAATGCCTCAAACACCGTGCGTGACGCAAAAGATGTTCGTCCGGTTTCATAATTGGGTCGGCTCATTTCGGTGGAAAGTGGTCAAAAGGTTGGTCTGGCCCAAAATTGTATTGCTGACGTTCTACTAGGTAATATTATGTAATCATACGGAGATGTACCTTCTTGCGGCGACCTCAAATCTGTCACATTCACTGTCGCTTGTTTTTCTTCCTGCTTTCCGTGCCTTTGTCAGAGTTTCGCTTCCTCTTCTCGCTTCCTTTTGCAATGTTTAGTCTCGAGATTTCCTGTTGGATATTATAAAGCACTCCTCGGAGTATACGTTTCTCACCCATCCTCACGATCACCGCGTTCCGCTTGTTGAAGGATAGGCCCTCCAGGTTGATCTTCTCATCATCCTGCAAGACCTGGTGAGGGTACGGCATGAATCCATGTCAATATGCCACGTACCTCCAGACTTGTCGGGTAAACTTCCATGCGTTTCACAACGGCTTTTTCTGCTACTTGCAACGTCGCTAGATCCTTTTTGGGTTTTGGGAGCTTGTTTTTCTCTTGCGCCTTTTTCCATTCCGACTCGTTAAGGGATAGTAGACGAATGAATACTAAGAAGTCGTCTGGCAAGTCGAAAGCCGCATCGAACGCAAAGACGCTGGTCTCCAGTTTTAGTATTTCTAAGTGGTCATCACATCGCTGAAACTTACTCGTCACCGCCTTCCTCAAGGAAAAGATCCACACGTTCCTTTTCCATAGGGGGTTTGATGATTCCCGTGATAATATCCGCGCTCAACTCTACAACGTCGGCGGGATTCCCTAAACCTTGGGGTGTTTCGATGTAGTCCGTATGGCCATATCGACGCACAAGGTCTGAATTAGGAGGATCTCCGTACGTATTCCACTAATTGATGAATTATTGTGAGTTTGGTTTATAGAAGATAATCTCCGACACTCACAATTTGATCGCCCTTCTTGATAGGTTTGGTAGCAATCATCCTAAGATATTTTTTATCCTCATAGAACAGACGTGCCTGACCAGCCAATCAGCAGATAGGATCATGTGTCCACAATTTTACTTACATTATTACAGCCATAGCGGGCGTTCAGAAGGTCGGCCATCGGAGTCATCCCTACGTCTGCTGTATCTTCTGCATCTTCGTCCTCTTCATCTTCATCTTCATCTTCATCTTCCTCTCCTCGTCTTTCCCCTCTTCCATCTCTTGGTGGTTCAACTCTACTTCCATGGCATCTTGACCATCGGCCTCGGCCTCCGTTTCTACCTGATCTTGATGCACGTCTTCTTGATTTTCTTGCCACTTCTCGACGTGAAAGCTACGCGACAATATACGACTTCCTTGAATATGGTAACTTGTCAGCGAATAATAGCTGTCTAGATATTGCTTCGGAAAGATATCAGAGCGTTTCTACTGGGTTCAAGAGGATCAGTTATACGTAGGACAAAGAACTGTTTTCGTTCACCTTCAGTAGTGGCAGCAGTTTCTCATGATAATTCGCTTCTACTTCCTCTTTCCCTATCTTTTCTAGATATGCGGCTCATAACCACAAACTCGATTAATAATAGAATGCTTGCTCACCTACAACTGTACTTCCTTGCAGTTCCGATAAATCAGAGGCGTCCCAAAACATAAGGGTTGTGAAGTGAGTCGGCATGGAGGCTTAAGAACAATGCAATCGGCTTATTGAACAAGCATAGCTGGGCAATTTAGAGGTTTACCAAAGTATCCAGCCCATTTTCCTTCAGTTCCTTTGGATTCCTCCCACATCATGCAGAGAATTAGAGTTGTCCATCCTTTGCCCAAACTGGTCCATTCTTGAGTAGTGAGCTCGGACTGTAATGTACAAGTTCGAGTCGATAAGACCAAGTCTCGAGGGATGTCGAACAGAACTTCGCCTTTCTGCGTTGACTTGAATTAGTGAGATGATTTCTATGTCATAGAAGCTGCGTACCTCGATATCTCGAAGCGCAATTGCTCCTCTTCCGCTGTCTTCGTATATATGCAATCCGATCGTTTCCGTGTCTATAATTCCACCTTGACTTTTAAACCAGTCGAAAAATGCCTTCGAGGCCGCGAGAAACTCCTCCTGAGATTGTTGCATCCGAGTAGAATCTGTTGTCAACTGGTTCTGGCTCAATGAAGGAAAAATTCTTTCCACTCTTGTTAATCACGTGCACCCGGCAGTCCAAACTCGGACGGGAAAGTGTACATGGGATTTTCCTTTGACAACGATTAGACTTATTTCAGAGTCATTCGTCTTCATTCACGATATCATTACCAGTGAAATGGTTGAAGGAACAGATCCAAGCAAGTTCATTCCAAGAGCGTATCAGCATGAGGTCAGTCCATCTATTCATTGACCAGCCATATTAGCCCCCTAATGTTCTCGTCGCCCTTCAGATCTTCAATCGAGCCAGAGAGAAGAATGTTATAGCAGTACTGGATACAGGTTCTGGGAAGACTCTTATAGCAGCTCTCCTGATTCGTTGGGTTGCATCCCAACCTACACTGGGCTCCGGCAAGAAGGTATGGTGCATCGCGCAGACCCCATTCATTGTCCAACACTGGTTGATTGTCGCTGGGAAAGATATTCTTTCTTGCCCCAAAGAGGGCTCTAGTCATTCAACAAACCTCTTTCGGTGCGTAACCACTCCCAACCATCACAACGATCGTGGTCCTTCGCTCACGCGTCCAGCCGCAGTTAAATCGCAGACTTTATTAAAAGTTGGCGGTTATGTTGGATCAGAGGAACTGGATATGTGGGACTCTGATCGCTGGAGGTCAGAGATCGGAAGTCATGACATCCTGGTTATGACCCCAGAGATTCTTGTTCGATTATTGACGCATGCTCGAATGACAATGGACCAGGTATTACTGCTTCTCTCGAATGATAAAGGGCAGACTGACTCTTGACATTATGTCTCAGATATCATTGCTGGTTATGGACGAAGCTCACCATTGTCGTGGAAACCATCCTTATGCCAGAGTCATGCGGGAGCACTACGCCTTTGCTCCTGCAGACCGGAGACCCAAAGTATTCGGTCTCACCGCATCTCCCGTATGGAACCCGAAGAATCCACAGAAGGGATTAAGGTAGTCCAAGTTATCTTTGTATGGGCTCCAGCTCACAGCTATGAATCACAGGGAACTGGAGAAGTTGATGGACTGTACCATCATCTCGGTTGAACGTAACGCAGATGAACTCAAGGCTTACAGTCCTCGGGCGGTTGAACGACTTGCAATCTATGAACCATCCCCTTTCAACTATGCAGATGAGATGATAGCTTCATCGCTATGGGGCCATCTCTCCGTTCTTGACGAATTCAAGAATCATGTCGGAGATGATGGGTTCGCGGATTTCGACCGTCGATACGTTCACGCATCAATTTCTCTTGGACTCTACGCTGCGGACTACTACCTACATCAATCTCTTAGTCAATCTCTGTCTTCGAGGACAGCCGCGGCCAAATCAGTCCGAGACGTTCTTAGACGCCACGAACATCGGTTCGTCGACTCTTCCCCAGTGCGCCTTCATGAGCAGACGCCCAAGGTTCGCAAGCTAGTGGAGATTCTCAACTTACATCGCTCGGAATCACTTCAGGCAATCATCTTCGTACGGCAACGGCAAGTTGCAAGGGCTCTGTCTTGGCTTCTTGCAAAGATACCAACTCTTGAGTGGGTCCGAAGCGAGTCCATCGTTGGCCACTCAGGAAACGATATGGCCTCCCGAGGGATTGCCGTTAAAGTGTCGGAGAAGGTCGTTGCCGCGTTTAGAGAGAAGAGGTATAACGTCCTTGTCGCCAGCAGCGTGGCCGAGGAGGGTCTGGATTTCCCGACTCTAAATTTGGTCATCAGATTTGATAGTAAGTGAAAATTGTCTATCGACTCCTAATGATTTCTAATTCAGTGATATGTCTAGCAATCGATAACATGGTCAGCTTCGCTCAGTCGCGTGGACGAGCTAGACACTACGAGTCTATCTTCTATGCGATGATCGCCTCCGACGATGTCCCTTCAGTCGACAAATATCACGCATTTTCCAAGAATGAAACCATTGTCAAGCGACTTTGGGCAGATTCTACCTTTGAACGAGATAACGAAGCAGTGGACGATGACGATGACGTACCAACAGAGGAGGAGCTTTCTATACGTTACATCACCAAAGTTGGCGCCATCCTAACATGCAGTGGAGCCATTCCATTGCTCAGCGAGCTTTGCAGTCTCTTACCAGTCGATGGTCACACCCAAGCACTCAAACCCGTCTATACCGGAGGTTTCACTTCCGTATTGACATTACCTTCCGCACTTCCAATACCGCGCAGTGCCCTCTCCTATGTTGGACCGGAGTGTTCCAATAAGAAACAAGCCAAACGGATGGTCGCTTTCAATGCGGTCCAAACTCTTCATCAACTGGGTGTGTTCGATGACTCCCTACTTCCTGTTCGAGAATCTCGTGCCGATGACGGCGAAGATGCGGATGGGAGGAAGGTACGAGACGTCTCTGCGATGAGAGACGTAGAGAGATTGGCTACCCTCTATCCATTCGATAACCCATGGAGACCTCAGTGTCAGCTGTGGCTCCAACCTCTTCTACTCCATGGGAAGGTAGTTTGTGGCTTGGTCTCAAGCAGCAACGTCTTCATCAATTCCAATATGGTCAACTCTTCTATTCCGGATATGCGCCTCGAGCGAGGGGTACCCTTACGCTTTCCCTCGGACGAGGTTCGCGAGGCACAGCTTGATCTGATGGATGCCTTCACCATAGAAGGGTTCTGGTGGGGTATATCCACAAAGAAGATACTCAACCGCGAACTCTCCGTATTCTTGATTCTCGTCAAAGAGGATACACTCACCCCTGATTTCGAACGAATGGAACAGTTCCTCAACAATAGAACCTATCTATGGACTCCCGAAATGGACTTACACGCAGGTTCATTACTTGCTCGGCATAGAAGACGTCACTCGCCGCTTCTATTCAGCACGATTCGAGAAGATTTGACTCCGTTGTCCAAGCCGATGAAGACTGGCTCGCGGTTCTACGAAGAAGGTTTTGAAACGTACCTGGAGTACTACACCAAACCAAACAGCTATGCACAACCCTTACCAGTTGATCCGAATGATGTCATGTTGGAGTTCAAAGAGCTGAAACGAGCTCGGACAACAATTAAGGTGTCTCGGAAAACCCAGTCTTCTCTCGAAGTGTCGGCCTCGACCGAGCGCTATCAAATTATACCCCGATCAGCAATCGCCTTCTCCAACTTACCGATAGAGGTGTTTCATGCCTTTACTATCCTCCCTGCAGTCATTCGCAGTATCATAGGTCATTACAGAGCTCAAGGAGTGCAGAGCTGTCCTGGGATTCCTCCATTGATCGAGAGACGGCTGGTGGAGAGCCTCACACTCCCTTGTGTGGAGGCCGGCTTCGACTATCAACGATTAGAAACATTAGGAGACTCGTGTCTAAAATTGGCAACTTCTATACACGTATTTACGAAGTAAGGTTTACTCTTTATGTTTCTCTTGATAATTCATTCTGAGTACCTTTGCTAGATACCCTCACAAGCACGAAGGACAGCTACATGCGCTACGAAGGAACTCTATCAGTAACAGATACCTTCGAGGTCGAGCTTTCGAGCGCCAACTACATCGCTATGTCAGCTGTGAACGAGTGCTAGAGGGGAAGTCATGGATCCCACCCAAGGCCGCCGAGGTGACCTATGACGACAACGGGCAGGCAATTGTTCAACGAGACGTTCCATTGAAAGCAATGCAAGACTGCATGGAGGCAATCTTGGGTGTGGCATATCTCTCCGGCGGCATGCCTCACGTCTTGAAAACCGGTACTGCATTGAATCTTTGTTTTGGTGGTCCCGAGATATGGCCAAATCGCTTTCCAGTTCCGGACATCGATATGTTGGTCGAGACACCTCCAGGACTGCAAGTTCTAGAGATAGAACTTGGGTATACTTTCCGGAACCCTTGGCTCCTCATGGAAAGTATGACACATCCTTCTTTCACGTCACAAGATACTGCGAGCTATAATCGCTTAGAGTTTCTGGGAGACGGTAAGCTTTTCGACAATAAATAATTGCAAGCTGAAATTGACATTGATCCTCATAGCTCTGGTTGAACAATTCTTCACACATCACCTGTTCCATAAATATCCACTCGCACCACCCGGAAAACTAACTAATGCTCGTTGTCGTGCAGTCTGCAACACGACATTGGCCGCTGTCGCGATTAAGCGACTTTCATTGGATAAGACAATATTGCACTCATCAGCCACCCTCAGCGAAGCCATGGCGGAGGCCCGCGAAATCCTTGAAAATATTCCCTATAAAGACATCGTTCGTAATACCTGGAAGTATTCTCCACCCAAAGCGCTTGGGGATCTAACGGAGTCAATCCTCGGAGCCGTATTTGTGGATAGTCATTACGACTTGGGTTTGATGTACACCGTATTGGAGAGGGTTGTCGGGGAGGTCTTGATGGAAGTGCACCCTAATGTTCCTGAAGATCCGGTTTCTGAGTTGATGATATATGTCAGCAGGCACAGGTGCACTAAGGTTAAGATACAGTAAGTGAAAATTCCCATTTTCAGAACCTCTGTCTAATGTACGTGTTACAGGAGAGGGAAACCCGAAATAGAAGTAGATCCAGAGCTCGGGACTCTTCATACTGCAGAAGTGGTCATTCACGGCACACAAGTGGGTCGCCCAGTCACAATGTCGAGTCTGTCTCTTGCACGAGCGTTTGTAAGCGAGCAAGTCCTCGAGAACTTACAGAATGGAGAAATAAAGTTAGAGGATCTGTGCACTTGCGCTATCGACATGGAGGAGAAGGATCGTGAAGAGGTGGAGAAGTTGTTGACTGAAGGGCGACCGAATGATGAAGACATTGAAGCAACTGAAAAGTCTACAAACGACGATACAGAAGAGGGTTTCAGAAGACTTGCGGATCTGCAGATCAGGAAATTAGATGTCCATGTCGAAATGGAGGAAGAACTTAAGCTGGACGAGACGAATGTCGAGAGCCAGCTATGAAGTACCTTGTATCGTATCGCGATGTAGTCTGACCAAATCAACACATATATTACACCTCGTCCATTCATGTTGTACTAATCAACCTAAAACGCCCGACGTCCTTTTCCAACCGTAGAGCTCCCTTTTATCTTTCGCTTCTTGAAGAAGCTCCCTGAATCTTCAGCGGTGGCCTCAGCGTCGGTAGGCTTTGTTTCTTCTACCTCTTGCTTGATGGAATCTCCATTAGGAGTTGCAGGCTCCTCAGGTTGGGCAGTTGCAGTTGCAGTTTCGGCAGGTGTTACCCCTTCTTCTTGTTCGACATTTCCACCATCTTCCTGGCTTGTACTAGTTGCACGAGGTTCACCTCTACTCCACTGAACCGGCGTCCACTGAGGAACTTGCGATGCCTGTATCTCCTCTTCTTTCTTGACAGCAGGTGCTTCATCTTTCTTCTTGATTTTAATCTCACCGGGATCCCATATTTCACCGAGTCCAACCTTTGCTGACTTCTGGCGTACTTTGAATCGTCTGGTGTCCTCTTCTTCTTCAGCTTCCACCACGTGGTTAGGCGAAGGACTACGCTCCCGCTTCAGAGTTGGTAATGGGGGTGCCACTATTTCCCATTCGCTGGCTCGACCTTCTGTTTGTCGTATCTGGAATTCAGCAGCACGTCTCTCAGCATCCTCATCCACTATGCCTAGTTGCGCTGCGGTGGTGTAATTAGCCCATGGATCAGATGGCTTTGGAGGGGGAGGTTTCCGTGAAGTGCTAGCACTTGGAGTCGGTTCTGGAGGAGCTGCACCTATGTCCTTTGCAAATGCGGCTTGGGCTGCCTATGCACAAAGCACCTAAATTAGTATATCGAGCACTATGAGAAACTAGCGAGACTAATACTCACCGCTTCAACCTTTTTCATTTCCCTTTCCTCCTCCTGCTTGTCCTTCTTTTTCTTCTCCCCTGCTTTGTACAGTTCACGGATAAACCTGTCCTTGCTTCCCTTGTGACGAAGTCCATTTTCGTGTTGTTGCCTTGATGGTGCATCATCCGTTATATATATTTCACAGTATTTGCAGTAGTATCGCTTCTTACTGACCCAGTACTCTGACATGGTCAAAGCCACCTGCCACGATCAAGAGACGTAGAAAGAGAGAGGGCAAAGGATATGGAGATTGGTCTATTCAGAAATCGAAGGGACAAAGATTCTCATGGTTCGGTGCTAGTTGCTTAGTAATGAACTATCAAGGGTCTCGTATCTATGGGATAGCGCAACACCCCTGCTGCACTATTTCCCTGCTACTTCTGGACTTGACCCAACCTCGACATCTGGTACTTCTTCATAGCGATCCGCGTTCCATAGTGGTTCCGATCCTTCTTCAAAGAAGTTGGGTTTGCGAGGTGGTGTCATTGACCTATAACATGTAAGTTACCGGTAAGCTGAGCGTCAAGCACTCCGGGGGAGGTTGCTATCCATCTTCACTTACGTTGGAACGCCGAGGGAGCGGGCAATCTGGAAAAGAATGTACGAGAATCCGACGATAAGGATCAGAGAGCCGCATACGTGGAGAAGCGTTTCGATCCATGGTTCATGGCTCTGTAAAACTAGGATTAGAATCTCGACCATCTCAACAAAAGGTGCAAGCCATACCGCTACAAGTCCGCCAACCAGCATATAGACTATTAGATGCTTCATTTAGTGGCATTTTTTAGATTGAATCAATGAAACACAACTTACAGGCCCCTCTGCCGCCAAATCCATACATGAAACCCGCGTATTTATGAACAAAGACGTGGTATCGTGCCGATGGGAGAAGCTCTATTGCAATTACAGCGAGGCCAAAAATTATGGCGTAAATGCCGATAATCAGTGACTAGTAATAGCCACCACATAAGTCCCTACTTGAGTCGTAGAGTAGCGGTTTATGCTCACCGAGATTGGGTGCCAAATGGAGAAAAAAATGAAATGCCCTGCAGACCAAAGAATTGGTTTAATGAACAGGTTATGGC
>WSUA01000479.1:6061-16502 GCA_019633455.1 Tulasnella sp. 419 | reverse complement strand
CCCAATCAATCATCTTCCTTTCGAGATACTCGCCAAGATATTTCGATGGACTGCACTTCATAGTCTCGTCGAATGTCAGCATGATCGACATAGACCACAAGATTTGGAGGCCCCGTTCGTCTTGACCAAAGTTTGTTCGCATTGGGCCGAGATAGCTTCCTCTACACCATATATTTGGACTAGGCTATGCTCAGAGTTTACCACGAGTAGATTCTATAGCTGCTTGGAGCGATCCGCAGATCATCCCTTGGACATCGTGATACATCACTCTAGCTCCTTCGAATCCTCTTATTTTCCACTTGCCGCGTTCCCACACGCTCACAGATATCGGACATTAGCCATTCGCGATCCGTATTCTCTCCAATGGGTCGCCGACAATTTTTCGCATCTGTCGGCCCCTCTCTTAGAGGAGTTTAGTCTCGGAGGGAAACCGCAAAGCTGGCCTTCACCTCCACAAGCCATCGTCCTCTTTGAGGACTATGCACCTCGACTTAGGCGCCTGACCCTAGATTCATCATTTCCTGTCACTATCTCATGGGACTCGTCGATACTGAGAAATCTCAGCTACCTCTCTATCAGTGACACCAATCCTTCCGCGGCGGAGGGCGATGACTGGTCCCTAAAATACCACAACCTGCTTTGTGCGGTACCGCTTATACAGGAGGTTGATATAAGTAGCACAGGAAAATCTGGTGTCCATAGCACGCCTGAAGAGAGCCCTTTGGTTAAGGGCTTGGGAAAGGTCTCTCTACCTAATTTGACATCGGTAAAACTGAAGGGGTTACCATTGGCGGTGGTCTTCACCATATTATCGTTCATCTCCGCACCTCTTACATCCCATATCTCCATATCGGCTTCGCAGTGTTCGTGGACCTCAAGTTTTCCTCGGGATCAGCTAGCCGAAGAGGGCAGCCTTCTTTCGCTCGTCTCGTCGGTTCCCACAAAACTCAGTATCCTGCCACAGTGCTGGAGATCCGAATCAAAAATCATGGCGTTGAGCGAACCTACCACGCTTTCAGGCAAGGCGAGAGCGTGGTCTTTTGATCTTTCGGTCAAAGGTCAAACCCACTATCCTTTCTTCACCACGCTGCTTCCAGAAACGAGCGGTTCTACTCCCCTCAATCTGTTAGGTTTAGAAGGAGAACTCGTTTTTACTAAGCCAGTTTTTATTAGGAGACTGCATCTCTTCGATAGAGTTGAAGTGCTCTCGCTGAGTGCTTTCAGTCAAGAAAAGAGGACCACACATTCAAAGTTGGGAATAATTGGCCTGCTCTATTACTTATATACACCTACTAGGGCTGCAACAGAAACCTCACAAGTTGAATGGGCCTTTCCGAAACTTAAAAGGCTTCAACTTCGCGATATGATACTTCCAGCAACTACCCTGGAGCTCTTCATCAGAGTTCGCTGCCCCATAAATCCAATTGCAAACGCTCCATCTCCCCTTGAAGTGTTATCTATTGTGACCTGCTGCCTCAACGGGCAAAACTCTGACAAAACTTCCGTTATCTCCACCATCAATTTAGCTGGGAAAAGGCTCGGCTGGGAGGAGCTGGTACAGAGGGAGTGCAATTGTCCTGAGATGCCTCCGCTTAATGGTGTGGGATGTCTCAATTCCTCTGGGGAACAGCTAGTCTTTTGTTCTGAACTGATGTAACCAAATTTACATGATTAATCCATTGCACTACAATCTCTCTCAGCATATGTTATAATGAGACATTTGCGCTGTCTTACTAACTGCTAGTGACAGCTTGATGGAATGTCGGCTACTATTTGGTATGCCAACTAGTTATCGGAAAGCGAGCGGGATAATTTAGTCTACCGTGAGTCATGAGGGAAGTCCCAGAACTGCATGTCTTAGTGTCAATCAAGGGTTATGACACAAACGGATAGTTTTACGCCATCAAGAGTGTGACCTTTATGGAAGAAGGTAATCGCATCGTCAGTTCAACCCCACTGACTAAATTGAAACTCCCGTTTTCATTCAAAGGCATATTGACCTCTGGACCCTTGATATTCATTCCACAATCAGATTGTCTCATCGCCAAGAGCTCACCCTCCGGCACGATCGCTTCCAAATATCTTGAAACGTAAAGGAAGAGGCACCAACAATAATCTATTCGATTTTCCAGATTCATCAAAATGACTATTGTTGGGAATTAGTCCGGGTACTTGGGGTTCTACCCTAGTTTTACAGAAGTCGGTGAGAGTCAGCGATGTCGCTCTTCGCCAGTACGCTTGTCGAAATATTTATGGCCATATTCCAACAGCCTTCGAGATAGTTAGAATCAGAGATGGATCTGTGTAGAAGCGTGAGCTTACCAATCTGGTTCTATCTCTGTTATGATCCGGATACTAGAGGTAGATCACGAGGATGAGACACAGTGCCATAATATCAATGCCAGACACGGCAAATTGTTTTCGCTTGCACTTACTGGGTCTTCTTCGTTTCTTCCATCTCATGGAATATAACCCAGCCCGTTCTCGGTTTTCTAGTAAACATGACAGAGCTAGGGTGAATGTGCAGGACCTATATTGATGGTTTGTGTCAGATCTAGTTTCGTATGGCTACGAGAATGTCTGGCACGTGTACGCAGAGGCCCTGCCCCGGCTCAAAGGGCATAACCAAACAAAACTTACCGTGTCACCTCTTACAGCTCGGAAAGTTCCATCAGGCATCCATCTCGCACCATTTCTCCAGTACCCACTGACGAGGCACTGCCTTAGGCGCTTCGCATCGCCTTCACAACTGTCTAGCGGCAATCCAAACCGCTGCATGTATTTCTTGAGTTGAGCCCGGATGGATACAGCTCGAGAAAGCGCTCGGAAGTTCATGGCGTGAGAGCGACACCAGCTCGCGGATTTGCCATATCGAATGAAAGCATTATACGCTTATAGAGCACGTTATTCTCGGTTCATCAATGATATGGGATATTAACTGTACTACTCACCATTAAGGAGTGTCAAATGATCCTTGCGGAATTGTCAAAATGTTTGTTATACGAGGGTGACGACGCAGAGATGCAGCACTCACCCCTTCTTCGGCTGTAAATTTCCTTCTCTCTAGCTCTGCAAGTGCCCCTGGAGCACCGTCGGGGATGACAAACACGTCCTGTGGGGGAATTTGTAACGATTCCACAATTCCTAGAAGATTCAGCACTTGCCTGCACAGATGTAACAGCCGCTAATGTTAACATTTCTTCTCCACATTTATAGTCTCTAGAGTTGAAGAGCTGTCAAGGTATAGAAGATCAACAAGAGATTACTCGAGTCTTTGGCTTTTCCGCGAGAAGTAAGCGTTGCAACATACCATTCTAGCTATCCCAACTTCAACAGGACACTCGGCTACCTTCTCTCCAATCATTGTTAACCTTCCGTCTTCAGATCCTATCATCCCAGCTGCTACCAGAGTTTCCAGAGCTCTCAGAACAGCCTCCGCAGGGGGATTGGTTACCCACTCGAATTTGACAAGGTCATCAATACCTAAGGACTTGAGCTGTAAAATGGGCGTAGTCAAGTCTGTTCGGACAATCTCTGGTGCAGTTGTTCGAGGTAATGTTTGTAGGACAGACTCAGGGTACAAGCGGAAGCAGATTCCTGGTGATGTCCGTCCGGCTCGGCCCGCACGTTGGGTAGCGGATGCAAGAGACGTGGGAATGGGAGTCAACGAGGACAAAGATGTGGTGGGATTGTACGTCCGGACCTGGAGAGAATGATACGTTCAGTTCAGAATCATATTCCAAACATTATACACTACCTTCACGAAGCCACAATCGACGACGAACTTTATGCCATCAATGGTCACACTAGCCTGGACAATTATCAGAGGCCAGGCACTTGAGACGAGGATATCTCACTATACCTCTGCAATATTAGTTGAGATTACAACCTTTCTAGTTCCTCGCTCTGTTGTTTCGAAGACCCTGAGTTGTTCGTCCGTGGGCAGACCTGCGTGAAGAGGTAATGGATCTAGTCTGGGTGCACCTCTAGGAAGCCTATAGATGCATTAACCGCGTATATCTCGTTAAACTCTGCAGTAGACGGCGGCAGAAGCAGACTTACTTTGGAAGCAATTCTGCCAACTCCGATAAGCAACGGTCGATCTCTTCCCTTCCAGTCAAAAAGACAAGAATATCTCCTGGTCCTTGCTTTGAGAGAATTAGAATGATCAGATATTCGATTGCAATGCCACTCACCTTCAGATGAATATCCCAGATTACTCTGACAGCTTCGCTGACGTAATCAGAACACGGTTCCTCCAGATACGCAATTTCGACCGGATACATTCTGCCTTCGAGGCTTACGATGATGGCTTCTTCATCAGGGGAAGGGCTATGCTCAGTGAAGTATTCAAGGAACGAAGAGGCGTCCAATGTGGCCGAAGACACAATGAGTCGAAGTCCTGGTCGCTTTCGTCGTACTCTGAAATATGAAAAAGACGTAAGGAGGAAGATGCCCTGGAAGTGGAGGAACAGCTCACTTTTTGAGCACACCGAGGAGAAGATCGGTATAGATACTGCGTTCGTGGGCTTCATCGATCTATTGAAGCCAACCATTATCACTTCATAAGGTGAGTTGGAATCAGAACAATAATTTCACGGACCATTATGACACTGTACTTGCTCAAAAGAGGATCTACCATCGTCTCCCGAAAAAGCATGCCATCCGTCATGTATTTGATTCGTGTTCGATCCTTGTCAGAAACATCCTCAAAGCGGATAGTATATCCAACCTAGGGATGCCGAGTCAATAACTTGTTTCAATGAGAATCTTGATTAGACTTACTTCATCACCGAGAAGGGTCCCAACTTCGCTGGCTACGCGAGTGGCGACTGATGTGGCGGCGACTCGTCGTGGTTGGGTACATGCGATTACATTTCCGGCAGAAGCCCAACCGGCCTCGTACAAGTATTGAGGGAGCTCTAATTCTCGTCAACCAATGATTGACTACATATATTGAAAGTAATCAAACTCACGTGTAGTTTTACCACAACCTGTTTGCCCAACAACGATCATCACCCCATATTTCTCCACACAGTACAAAAGTCTCTCTCCTAAAAGTCCGATGAACAATCAGTGTTACGAGCTTCTATTGCCGATTAATCAACTCAACCGCACGATGTTTAAAGATGGGCAATCTTTCCCGCTGAGCTTGGATGCCAAGTGAAGGAGCAACAGGGGCAGATTGGACCACATTCCCCTCTATCTCGGAAGCTCTATCTAGACTACTTCCAGGAGCTACCGTTCCGGGCTTCCAAAATTGCATTGCCATGATGTCGCCTATTGAGATAGCGAGGGGCTACAACCAAAGACAAACTACAAAAGTTTGGACGGAGATAACGGAGATCATCTGACCAAAGCATCACGTGTGGCCAGTAAGGCAAAGGTTAAGGCACAAACGACCACCGATCCCCTCTATATGCAGCGTGCCAGGCGCAGTTCGAGCAGAAATAGCGCAATCGATACGGCCAACTCGATCGATGAAAATGTCGATTTGTGATGCTTCCATGATGTAATCGGGGCAGGGTGGCTCCGGAGTAACCGGATTTCAAAGGCGTGCTCTCCTTCACTTCAAGCGAAATACTCTCCGTCATCCTTTCCCATCACTCAATGGGTATTCCATTCCTCTCACATGGTCCTCCCTTCGACAAGATCTTATCAGATAATGCGGATATTAGTCTGAAAGGGAAAAACGTACTCGTAACCGGAGGCACCTCCGGCATTGGTGCTGCAAGTGAGCCGATTTTCCACGAACACCCGATCCTTCGATACTCATATCTCTACACCACTTAGTTCTAATTCTTTTCGCTAAACATGGCGCAAATGTATACGTAGCAGGACGAAGAGCAGATGCAGGCGAAAAAGTCCTCCAGGAAGCTCGTCAAGCAGCTGCTGACGTCAAAGAGCCAGACCCTGACCAGGTTTTCGAGTTTCATTCCTTCGATGCCTCGGTTATATCAAACTGTATAGCTTTCTCCGAGAGACTGGAGAAGATATTCAAAGAGAAAGGTGGCCTTCATTTCTTGGTTATGACTCAAGGTGGAATGGGTAACGGGGAGCGGAAGGAGACACCGGATGGCCACGAATGGTATGTGGCTTGCTGCGTTCAGCTCCCTTTCCAAGGAGGTTATGACATTGACTGGTTATTTCTCCCAGGTTTCTCGCTGTACATGACATCTCTCGCTACATTATAGCAGCCAAGTTAATGCCTATGTTGAAACAATCGGGCGAAGGCACTGTTCTGGATTTGCTTTCCGCTGGGGTCTGGAATAGAGTGGATGAGCATAATCTGGAATTGAACGGAGTTAGACCCGATTTTTACCGTGAGTTACTTCCTGCTAGTAGTGTCTGCTTGTGGGAAGTGCTGACAAAGTGGAGCCGAATAAGATGTTGCTTCTCGTGACGGCCCTGTACATGAGGTCATGACTCTGGAATTCAACGAGCGATGCCCAGAAGTTCGATATGTGAGCATTATCCGTGCCATTCATCCAGGTTACGGTGGCCAATGCTCTCTTACGTAGCACCATTTGTTTCCGGGAGCTATAAAAACTTCTCTAACCGACAATAACAAAGTGGATATCATCACCCGACTTTTTTTCAGTATCGGCATGATACTATTTGGAGTCACACCAGAGCACTACGCAGAGGTAGTGTTCCACATTGGAACAACATGGATACGAGATCCAGATCATCCCGAGTGGAGGACTTGGAACGAGAAAGGAGACATAACCACGATGAAACCATATCCCCAAAGGCCAGAAGTTAGAACAACGATATGGAGCTACCTAGAGAATGCGGCTGGTTTTGCTATCTGAACACTAATTTAGCAACGGCTTGAATAAACCCCGACACAAACACTCGTAATGTAAATAGGTTCATTAATTGTGACTCTGTAACTTTAATTTGAGAGATTCGATTCATGCTGTGATCGTGTCTATGCATACAGTGGTGAATTAATGAAGAAAAAACATGATGATCGATGGCGATTATGTTGCATATCTGGTTAATCGATGGGGATCAGATTGTTGCCTCATTGATTTATTTGAAATTACTCACTTCTTTACCCATTCTCGTGCTGTGGTTTTGAATTTCTCCTCATCATTCTTCAAAATCTGGAGGAAAAATCAGAGACTAAGAATGATTCCAACAAAAATGGCTATATTTCAACGCACCATGGCAACCTCTGTATCGAAAGGATCATCAGCACTTGGTTTTCCAATCTTGTCTTGAATAGCCCTGAGCACTAAACAACGGAAACATGGATATATCACACATCAGCATATGGCATATATAGAGAAGTCATGAAATGACCCACCGGTTGGGATGGTGATTGCAGGTTTCCACTCATCGCGCAGCATAGGTAAGCAGATATGTCCTTCCTCATTGAAACCAGGATGGTAGATCCTGGTTGAGAACGTTACGACTGGAGCTTTGAAAGGGAAGTTCTCAGGGAATTGAATAGTGAACCTGAACTTGCCCCCGTAGTAAGGGCTGTCCTCCTGAAGAGTCATAATCTTGAGACGAGGTGGTGCAAATGTGGGTGGCAAAATCGCTTACCGGTCCTTTCACCCAGCAATCCCACAGAAACAGGTTATCATCTTTAGGAGAAACATTTACTCCTTGAATAGGTCGAAGATTCAAGTCGTTGAGTTCCTTGAGAGGAAGTGGCGAAAGCATAATTAGTGGATTGATTTCGAAGCGAAATGATGAGCGGAAGATACTTACTTTACCAATCCTTCTGAGAGCAGTCATTCTGATCTAGATCTTAGAGGTTATGTTATTTCTTGTTGAGATGCGAGGTGAGTAGCGCGTAGCCTTTGCTAGGGCAAGGTGGTTGAGCAAGCAGAAGCAAGAGTCGAGGAAACGAACCGCGTGAACTCACGAATCAAAGTTCTACGTCGCGTGAAATATTCCGATCTCGACCATTTCAAACCTCACAATATGGAGACTCCTGACATTCTAGTTGATCCACCCGTCGAGACTGAGAATGTGAACGATATCCCACCGTCAGAACCTGCTTCAACACCACAACCTTCCAAAAAACGACGACTCAGTCATGAACCATCATCTGAACCGTCTTCAACACCCGCGCCAACACCCAACACTGGACCAACACTCGCCAAAACACCGACATTCCTCCCTTCGCCAGATGGACTGCCGTATTATACAACAGCTGATGTACCAATGAACCGTCAAGGTTTCAGATACACGCCTGCTGGTCCGTCGGGACCTGATTGTATACTCTCGCATCGCACGGTAGAATCACCACCGACAAACTCGGTGAGAGTCAGCTGGGAAGATCGTTCACCGTATGTCAGAGTGACACCGGATGGACTGGGTTTGATGGGAGACAAGGGATTTCGGAGTGCACGTTTGAACGTGCCAGTGAAGGAAGGAAAATGGTATTTGGAGGTCAAAATCGAGAAAGGTGGAGGTGAAGGAACAGGGCAAGGGGCTAATGTCAGATTGGGTTGGGGTCGTCGAGAAGCTCCTCTCAATGGCCCAGCTGGGATGGACGGTTATTCCTACGCATATCGCGACAAAACAGGCGACAAAGTTACCTTGGCAAGACCACGTCCATATGGACGGTCGTTTGGCTCTGGTGATGTCATTGGCCTTTATATATCACTCCCGCCGCGTCGTGTTCCGAACAAGAATGATCCCTACGATCCTGCACGCGTCATGCGGAAGCGTATTGCCATCAACTACAAGAATCAACTCTACTTCGAGTCCATGGACTATTCCCAATCAAAGGAGATGATAGGCCTCATGGATCTCAAGAAGCCTTCCCCATCTGCTCCAACATCCAAAAGCACCACAACCAAGAATGCCGAAAGCGGAGGCGGGAACAGCAGTCGAAGACGAAAGTCTAAACCTACACCAATGCCGGATCTACCTTCCCTCCGACCTGTCCCAATCCTCGAGGGCTCCTGCATCGCATTCTTCGTCAATGGAGAATGTCAGGGACCTGCGTTCACCGACATCCTCGACTATCTCCAACTACGTTTCACTCCAAAAGACAACAAGGCGCGGAAAGGAATGCCCGCACATCTTCGGGAACGGGAAAATCTACTCGATGACGGTTCCCTAGGATACTATCCCTTCATATCCGTATTCAACGACGCTCGAATATCCATCAACGCAGGTCCAGATTTCCACTTCCCGCCTCCTCCGGATATCGATACCGTTCTCAATTCCAACCAACCGAAGCGGTCTATATCTGATCTCACCGAAGAGGAAGCATCCAAACCCAAAACATGGCGACCCCTTTGCGAACGGTATCCAGAATACATGCAGGAGGAATGGGACCAAGACGAAAAGGATGAACAGGAAGCTCGGCGTGCACATAAAAGCTTACAGCTGGGTACTCCGGCCGAGCAATTGAACGATCCGCTCAGGGCGAAGAAGAAAACCAAGATTGTCATTGGGGGTGACAAAAAGAAGAAACACCTCAAGAAGAGTGGACTTAGTGAAGTATTGGCTGTAGGGGACGATCAATTTGCCAACACTTCGCAAACTCCTTCAGAAGGTGGTGCTGGTCAGGGCGAGAGTGCTCCGCCACCGGAAACCACTACTGGTGATACTCCCCCAGAACCAAACGAAGACGTGGTTATGGCGGATGAATCAATTCTAGATCCAACATCGCTTCCTGGGCCCTCTACCGTTCCAGAAGATGAAATATTTGGACCAGAGCCCTCGCGTTTGGACAACAGTTCGCTCTCCCTTGAAGCCGAGAACATGCACGGAGGGATTGATACAAGTGATGATGAAACCCCATCTACACCCGATGATGAGGCAGACACAGATGGTTTGAAGGAACAAGAAGAATTGAATGCAAGGGATGGTAGCAATCCCAATGATATCTTAGGAGCATTACCAATGCACGAGGATCACGTTCAATTTGATATAAGGGATCAAATGGAATTCATGCAGGAGGAACCTGGGACATTTTGAGTTTTCATTCTGGGGAGACTGTAATATTGATACTGTGGCTAACTATATCAACAATGTATAGATCTTGTACACAGAAATACTGTACAGATATGAGACTTCATTCACAATAACTTCCAATTCGGTGCGAATATCACTTCCACCTGGGTGGTGGTGAACGAACTTCGAATCTGCATACCCAAGGTTAGAAGCGGCTATTGGAATAGGACATTGATAACTTACCCCACGGTTGTTCCTACTCCTTTTTCCTTCTCCACTCTAATATCGTACACTAGATCCTTGGTGTCATGGTCATAATCCACCTGCGTCCAATTTCTTCGACCCATAATGTATTTACTCTTTGGCGCCTTGCCGTTTGTATCATTCACGAACAATGGAAGCTACCAGATCATAGAAAAGCAAAAATTAAAAGAGGATCAAGATAGAATAATCTGGACTTTACCATGCATTCGTCGGTTTGCACATCGTGCATAGTCTTGTGCGTCTTATC
>WSUA01000478.1:0-16508 GCA_019633455.1 Tulasnella sp. 419 | reverse complement strand
GGACCGAAGCAGAACGGCGTCGGGCTGCCAATGTCGCCCAGACGCCGAGCTACTCACCGCGACTGCGTTGCAGAACCGCAGCAGATAAGCTACTCGTGAACTGATGACGCGAGCTGTAGGAAACACTAGCTTGACCCATTCGAGAACCTTTGAGAGTGGCCAATCGCATACGTCGTTGCGGTAGCTGGGTGGTTAGAAAGATCAAAAAAAAAATCGTGGGAAAGCCAAGCGGATGTTGCGAAAAACAATGGACGGACTTTGAATGTCCGAGCACGTGTGGGTTCCCGCCATTTTCTAAACATTCACACGTCATCCGAGATTCCGAACCCTCAGAGAGCAAACATTCTCGGACCAAAGTATTTCACAGAACACCAAATCGACACAACTTTCTGTGGGGAGCTGACCAAATTTGGAAATTTTTGAGTGATTCTAGAGTTCCATGTTATGTTTGTAAATCCGTAAGTCACGGTTCAAGTTTTGAGTTCAAACACAAGGGACATCGATCGTTGCTTCCAAGCGACGTGACAACCGATGCCCCTCGAAAAATCGTAACATTGATCAGAGATAATTCATAATTGATAATATCTAAGATACACTGTGTGAAATAGAGTGAGAACGCATCTACTTCTGCTGGGGAGTATGCGTGGCCTGGGCCATTCGTAGCATGTAATAATATTGATAGTAAGCTTCGTAAGTTGCGGCACAGTGGAGTTGTAAGTTGTGCTATATGTCGCATCATGAGGAGACGTAGGAATTGAAGACCTTGATGGAGGTATTTGGGCAATATCTTGCGGTGATTACTGGGGAATTGCAGTGGCTGGCAAGTCTTGAGGCATGGCAGCTTGTATTGGAGCAGTGCTGCAAGGGACTTCTGCCGTTCCTGAGGAAGAAGACGTCTCTGATGTGGTAGAGTTCTGTTCTCTAATGTAATACCCGTAAGATTTATAGTGAATGCGGATATTGTCAAGAGAAGTCATTACCTGTTAGTAGTTTTAGGCGCTGGTGTTGATATAGAGAAGGAGGCTGTGCTGTCATTAGCTAGGGTTATGCGGAAAGTGTGGAGCATTCTTGAACGAAGGATGTCCGAATTGGAATAGTAGTAACGCAAATCCAACCACTTCGGGAGGGCCAAAGGGGCTGGAGCTCTTTGTCCCTCTCGTGTAGAATACTAGTATAATTTTTCTCATTGTAAAAATATGCTGAAGTGGAGAAAGTATCGCAGTTTGACCAGGAAGTTCGGTCGTAGATTCTACGCTACCTGAAACGGGAGGTGGTCACGTGGAGGGGCAAGGGCTGAAAGTCATCCGCGATTTTGAACCACCACGTCCCGACGTCGTCAACGCGGCAAGAAAACACATCAGTGGGATAACACACAGAATGAAAATGAATATTTTGAGTATATATATTGACTGTGTTCTAGATTGTGATAGGAAAAATTCACTTGAGAAAATACACTGCCATCTTCTCCGTGACTTGAATAAATGGAAAATTTTATTCTCTACTTTTATTTTCCTTTACTGCTGTAGTTTCTACTAAAGGAGAAAGCACTTGGAGTTCGGAAGTGAAGTGACTGGCACGAAAATGAAGTGGCATAGTTTCTGCGACAAAAAGACAAAGTATTTCATTGTGAAATAGCGCTATAGACATTTTTTTACATATCTATCTAACTGCTACCCCACTAATGTACTTCCTACTCTAAACGGACGGCTTTGCCGCGTTGACGACGTCCGGACGTGTTGGTTCAAAACACAAGGGGTTGGAACATTTGATATTGTTTGATTGATCCCAGCAATAATTAGGAGGAAGATTTAGGCGTACTTTAGAATCTCTTATCATTCACTTCTGTCGTCAATGCTCCTGCTTTAACTCGCTGGCTCCCCAGTACACTCCTTTCTTATGCTTCCCACTCCGTCTATACCTTAGGATAGAATACTTACCGTTGTGAAGCTGTGCGGGATTGTTTTTAAATATCGGAATTACCGGTCCCTCGCTGAGCCATTTCAAGGCGCCCCTAGGGTGACATTGGTTAAGAAGATACTATTGAGCCTCTCTAATAAGAATCCACAGCAGGGTCCGACGGCAACGAGGTTTTCTGGTTGTGAATAAAATCGTTGCCACCCTGCCGACACTCAACCAATGACCTACACCAACGACACTTCCATAGGTAACGCACCTACATCTTTCAGACTGCCTCAGGGTAACATCAGGACACGGTTGATTGTATGTCCATTGGATGCTTGGAGGACAGGGTCTAAACTAAGAGAGATCTGGGTTCAGCTCTGGCGCTGGCTCGAGCTGTTGCTTCCTCTTAGTTTGTATTGTAATAATTAAGACGGTGAATATAAATAGAATTATAATATGAGATGGACGAGTGTAAAGGTCCGATCATGAGGAAGAAGATTTTTCGAAGTTGACTTGAGAAGTGGCAGCCAAAATGTCCAATGGGTGTTCGGACGTTACTCTGTTGAGGTTTCCCAAGACTGTGTAGGCAGGGTCGACAAAAAGGGAGCGAATGGGACCTTAATGTGACAGCTGAAACTTTTTTTTGCGGCGTAATTCAAGCCGTTATCACCGTCGGAACAAGAGACAGGCAATCGCAGCAGCGGATGACAAACCACTCCAATGGTAGAGAGCTTCACCAGCAGAGTACATATCTGCGAGTCACAGTATCAGCCACACATTGCTAGCATATATTTGGCCGATCAAGAACTAATACAGGAATAATTGAAGTCGGCAATAATCCCCATTCCCCTTCCTTACTAGCACAGCCAACAGCTCACTAGGCGCCCAATATTTGCGATAGCACTTGATCTTATTGCGTTTGAGCTCAATCACGGCGCATTCCTTAATATTTCGAAATGTTTATATTGAATGCAAGCAGAACGGGGAAATCATGGTACGTAGGAGACAGTCATCAACCAAGTAATCAATTCAAACAAACACGAAATCAGTTGCCACAATCGCTATTCTTTCTAAAAATCCCGACATCGTGGCTATACGTTGATTCTCGGGTTTTTTGCCAACCAAGGTCCTTTTCCCGTCCCCTCGACTTTATCGCCTGAAACCTTCATCTCCCTTGACTCCCATAGTCGACCCTTTTGCCCAAATGGGACCCATGGAAGTGTGTCGAACTTCCGCTTGAGCAATTTTCGGACATGGTCCGTCCCACTGGGACCTAGCTTGTCTGTGAGTGCTATCCAGCTCTGAAAGAACACAAGTCGCATCCAGTTTTGTGGTTTTCTGTCAGTCTGGATTTTAGCGCCATATTCTCTAAAAAAAGCATCGAAAATTTTGTTCCAATTGTCAAGCTTAACTATGGACGGCAAGTGAAAATGAAATGTCAGTGAGATTGAGCCATTCCTATACCAAAGCGACTTACCATAACGGATTTGATAGGAATGAAACAACTCGCCGAGCTCATCCAGTGGGGTGGATGTAATATTTCGTCGAACCGTATCTTTGGCCCCTTTGAGATACGTCATTGAAGTTTTCTCAATTGCCGGGATGACCTCAAAGCATTCTGGAATGAATGAATCCCAGATCGTCTGAAGAGTGTCCTGAACCTCCCTAGGCTCCACGTTTCTTTTAGCGATCCTGGCGATATGGTCGACGTTGAAGTCATTCTCACCACTGGGTTCAACGAGAACCTCTACAGTGCGCTTCAGATTACTAGCACAGGGTGCCTTCGTTCCTGATTGGACCAGACGTTCCACTCGGATAGTTTGAACACTTGCCTGAAAGAATACGCCGACCTGTGTAGTCAGATGGTCCGCTCGTGAGCGTGGAAGATAGTAGGTCCGTCCGTTAAATTTTAACGTGTGAATAAACCAGGTGATCGTATTGGCTTGGGGTTGAAAATCATTGATATCATCACGTCCATCACCGCGTTCGCGTCCAGGGATTTCTAGACGCATAAGGGGAAGGCAAGCATCAGTGAGCTCTTGTTGGATGGGTCGGTCATCAGGTCGGTTGTTGAGGGCGTTGACTGCCCATATGCAAGCAGCAGCGAGTACAAGACAAGCTTCCGTTCCCTGCACGGTGCCGCCACACCTGATTTGAGCCTTGAGAACCTCAATGAAACCATGGAGACGGATACGCTTGTACCTCCTAATTCCAAAGCGTTAGCATTACGTATATTATAAAGTATGACAAATTACTTACCACCACTTGTCCGTATCAAAAGCAACAAGTGAGCGGGACAAGAGATCACGATCTACTTCCTTCAGAACATCCAGCATGTATTGCATGGGCACTCTGATCTCTAATCTCGCACATCCAGCTTTTTGTACTAGCTCCTCCGCTGAGTACACCGTTTCCATCCCGTTTGCGTACTTCCAGACGCCATGGCCCTCTTCGTCATTTCCAAGCTTTTCCAAATATCGCTTTGCATCCAGGAATTTGGCGAATCTTCCCTTATCCTTCAGGAATGTCGGCTCTTTGTTGGTCATGTAAACATTTAGTTTAACGATATTGAAGGGATTGACGTGAGGATGTTGGGCCGTCCGTTTGATGTGGGAGCAGTCGAGCCGAAACCCTGCGATCCCGGAGATCAGTCCATCTACGTCCACTTGATAATGAGATGATCGTGTGAGGGCCTCAGCGCGCTCCAGAGGCAAGTTGAGGGTAGCCGCAATGAGTCGGGCATGAGAATCGCGTCGCCAGTGAAGTGTGAAGCCGGGCAATTTGCACTCAATCGCAATGTCCTTCATAGCTTGTGCAAGTGGGAACTCCTCGTCTAATTGAAGGGGGCCCAAGATTGGGGGAAGAACATCTTCCATATGTTCAACATGGTCACGAAGACTTTCGAGAGGGTGGATGGTGCGCTCCTTCAAACCCTTTGCCTCCAATATGACGAAGAATCCCTTGGTCCAAGCTAATTCTTCGTGGAGTGAGGCCTGGGTTCTGAGCTGTGCATAGAACTCCTCAATTCTATGCGCTGGAATGGACCGTTGTGTATGTACGACAGATCCATTAGCACGACGAGCCCTCACACCCTCTGCATGATAGCTAGCTGGCCATCGATGATCAGTTCCATCCAGGACCAGCTTCACGGTAGGGAGCAGTGCTAAGTTGCAGAAATCGGCCAGCTGCGTTGATTCTATTCGTGCAACGACGGGCACATCGCGGTTGGCGAGTGCCGGGAAGGCAAGACGGACCAGATGAGACTCGCTTCCCAGAGTTGCAAAGCCAGTGTTTGGGATACGATGAAGCGGAATCTATTGGAGACAGTTATCGTGAGATCTACAGACGGATATGAGACCATGCCCACCTCGCTGCTCCCCATACATACATGGATGTTAGTCTTGACCGTCAATATGTCATCCGGTCTTGGTATCACGAATACCTTCAAGTCCATGGTGAATGGAAGGTAATCTTGAAAGTAGGCCAGCAGGGAGTCATAGTCCCTCATGATGGTAATCTCATTCAGCTGCTCGTCTGAGATACGGTTCTGAATAGGGTCAATGTCCAAAACGTTCGTTTGCGAATCATCATCCTTCTTGCCTGTTACGACAAACCTGATTATGTCGTCCAGCTGTTCCAATGAATCTACTTCCGCTAGCCATTCTTCCATGGTCATTGTGGTGACGTTGTGTGGTGCGAACAGGTGGTCATTCAAATGATCCATGACGTCCAAGAGGGGGGGGGATCAAAATGGTGAAAAACGGGCTTGCCGAGCACGGGTGATAATAAGACTGGCTATTAATTTCTATTTTTCTTTGTTAATGCGGCAATTGGCGGCTGACATCAACATAAGCTAGTTCATGGCGAATTGGTTTATATTTGAACGTGTTATGGTGCGCTGCGCTCTTCACATAACTCTCAATGCTATCAATGAATGCTCTCGTAAGCGAGGCAATGCCGGTTCTAACAGACTTGATCCGAGTCGAAACCCCTCGATGTTATAAACCTTACACGTCCAAATTTCAGCATAGTCTCATTAATTTCGCAACGTTGAGTGAAGTAACAGCCTTGCTCAATGTCCCACATTGATTCAACTGCAATATACATAATATCGAATTCTGTATTTGCTCAACATCAAAGCCACAAAAACTAATGCGGTGGCATCGAACCATACAAACCACATGGTTTCTAGTTTAGTTAGCGTTCTTGGGCTCTTCTCGAAGCGAGTTTGATTTGATCCGAGGGCTGTTGGACAAACAATCGCGGTGGTTACTGATGCCGGCTACTTTTCATACATCACTTCTGTTCATGGTTTCGGATTTCAATGTGTGGAAGAACAAGCACTCAACGAATAAGTCCACCAATTCCTATAATGACAACAGGCTACACATTGTCAAATTTCCGAAGTATGCGTCGTTAAAGCGAAGTTGTGATTCTGGAGAGTTTGAAGCAAATGTGGACCGTCAACCATTTTTGAGGACAGGCAAGATGGATCCCTGATCCCCTGTGTTCCTGATGAGCCATCATTATCCAACAACGAGATGCACCAAAGTCTCTTTGTTTTTGTTTAGACTTTTGCGTCCACCAAGAGCGTTGCGGGATATTAAAAAGCGGCTTGTAATTACCGATGCCTTGAAAGCCTCAAATCCTATATAGGAAGGGTGAAAAAGGCAGCGACGGGGAGGAAGAATGTTTCCTGGAACAGGTTTTTGAAAAGGACAATTATGCCCGCTTAACGACAGCCGGAACCAATTCATTCGAAGAACCCATGTTGTCCCTGTAAAGATCATTTAACTGCGGAATGACATGATGTGTCAATGAGACAATGTTTTCCTTCGGATATTCTTGTCATAGGGTCCAGGAAGGGGGAACTTCGACGCTAGCCTTAACCACAGAGCTTCAACCGAGGTTTCTGTAAAAAGGTATTGTGATTTTAACTTCACGAGTCCCCTCCTTGCTTGAATCAATTGCCTCCCAACCATGCCTTCCAAGAAGGCAAAAAGCAAGAATTCCCCCTGCACTATTGTGAACGCCGTCTTACTTCCAGGGGACGAGGTCCCATGGAAAGGTGAGACATTTCGAAACCTCACTGGTCTATCGGAACTGGGATTCCTCGATCCGGACTATATCGTCGCTACGAAGAACGGCCGGAAAATCACTGATGGCGACAGAAATGCAATTTCATCATACATCTCAACCGTCTCCAACTCCAAGCAGGTGTTGACTTCACCTAAGCTCAACACTGTGCCAAACTACAAGGCGTACAAACAGGTGGCTCAGCAGCACTTCTCTCAGCCCGGCAACCTCAACGATGTGTGTACCCGAATTATGGAGGATCACCAGGTGACATACACCCAGGTGTATCGCGAATATGTGAGTTGCTAGACCTTAAATCACTACCCTTATGACTTATTCTGCATCAAAAACTATAGGGACTGGATCGGATGGGATCCGCCAAGGACTGGCACCATGTCGTTGATGCTTCTTTCGTAAACGCTATATGGGGAGAGGAGGGATTGAACTCAAGCTCGCAACCACATCCAGCCTATACCCGAGCTGCCAAGGCAATATTTTATCGCCTATGGGACAAACAGAGCAACGCGTTCAGACGCAAAAAAAAGAAAAGAGCTATTCTAATGGAAACTAACGCAGACTTACAAAAAGGTTAGGATTTCAAACCAGCATTATGCACGGCTCTGCTGATATTGGAAATGATTTGGCTTTGTCCAGCATGGGAGAAGAATAGGGGTGACCAGCAACTGTTCCGAGAAATTGTGAAAACAATGCGAGCTTTACGGAAAGTTGAATATGAAATGGATGGAAAGGAGGCGCCACAGACGGTGGCGATGAGAGACAGAGTTGAGTCGTGGATGGATGAGGGGGATCATCACTACCGGGAGCTGGCAAATCGTGAGCCCATCAGTTCTAAAGTTCTACCAGTGGTCTCTAACTCATGTATCATACTTAGCAACTGCAAGGACACGGAAGTCGAGCTGGAGTGTCACATGCACCAAGGAAGAGATTGCCCACTTCAGGCAGATATGGATGTTGACATTCGCCCCCGAGACAATGACTGAGTTCGATGCTGACTCCACTCCCGCTCCTCTATCGCCGGATGCAGGAATCGGTCTTTGTGGTGCAGAAGATCTCGGAGTCTCAGCTGTTTGCTCTCTAACGAAGCCTGAGTTGTATGCGCAACTGGGCATCCCCGAAGATGGGAACATCCCGGGCTTCCGGAACTTTGAGCGCTGTGATGGAGAACAGGATGAAAATGGCCCCAAAACTTGGGCAGACATGGATGCCTTACTAACGGAGGGATCCCAGGCAAAGGGCCCCCCGATGCCTATAAGTGCTTCTTCTGACAACCCTTGTTTCTTGGAGGACAAGCTAAGGAGTCGAGTGCATCCTGATTACAAACTACTTCGAGCCCATACCCATCAGCTTCAGGGAGTCTTGGCAGTGCTCAATCATTTCCTGAAGCCCATTGGAAGCAATGAGAAACCATCGCTTCTCCTTGCAGATGACGTCGGTGTCGGTAAAACCCTCCAGGTGCTCATGGTGCTGGCACTACTATCGCACTACACGGAGCTTCAGTCTACGGGCAAACCTCTTCCCCCAGTTTTTCGTGAGTCTTATTCCTTCACTGACTCATTGGCAATGTTCTTAAGCGGTGTATCGCAGGCTATAATCCAGGTACTACGCTTCGCAGTGAACCAGTTGGGTTTGCGGGACAAAGCGCCATCCCAGATTCTCCTTCCTTAATCATCGCCCCAATCACCCTTGCCACTCAATGGGCAGAGGAACTCAAGCGATTTTTTATGCATGGGGGAGTCGACATATTCCTGTATAACCCTGGCAAACATCAAGTGGCTGAGTGGTGGGAGAAGTTTGATAAGTCCCAGCAACCACCACATCGAAGAATAATCGTTGCCACCATCATGGTAAGAGATCTCTTTTATATCATGCAAATTGAATAAACATAGCGCTTCAATATAGGCCGTACGAGGTGACTATCGTGCTCATATGACTAAGACCAGCTCACCATATGCCATTGGCAAGGTGATGGGATCCTCCACAACAAAGAGGCACCTATTCAATACCAGATTTCTGATAGTAGCTGCCGATGAGATACATCTCCTTAGAACCCTCACCAACGATGGCCGCGGTGTGATGCATCTTAATGAGCATGCCTGGTCTGTGATTGGTCTGACCGCAACTCCAGTTTTTACTTCAACCAAAGTGAGTGGGGCATATATACCGCAAGAAGCAGACTCCTTACAATGGCTCTATGCTAGGACATTGCACATCTCGGCACCATCATGAGGATGCCCGCATTTCGAGACCTTGATGGAAAGAAGGCAGAGAGCATTGTTACAGAAGTGCTGAACCTTCAGAAAGAGGGGAAAAAGAAATACGGATCAGTCACGGACAACAAACTAATTGCCAATGCAATCAAGCAGTCCGGAATCACGGCCACAAAAGATCAGATGAATAATCCAACACTGCTGGCTAACCTCTTAGCCTTGAAACTTCTTAGGGGCCTTATGCATCCGTACACAATCCGTCGGACAAAGCAATCCAGAGACGTTCATGGTAATCTCATTATCTCCCCAATGGCTCTCACGACCATTCTCTCGTTTGTCAAGCTATCCGCATATGAAAACAAAGTTTGGGATGAAAAGGCTAGCGAGGTGACTGAAGAGTAAGTGACCCAATGTTTTTCGTACTTTGATTTATCTCATATCATCCTCAATCCCTGGAACCATTAAAGGCATGGAAAGACAAGGCGGACCTTCCGAACCACTGTTAGTGTGGTCCCCAAGCTCTATCGTTTCTTTACTAAATGTCATCTTGTCCCCAAAGGGCTTTTACACTGGGCTCCGTCGTTTGTTGACGCTGGTCAAAGAACTTCCTTCACCAGCAGAAATTGAGGCCTTAACACGGGAAGATTGGGAGAAGGATGAAGCACGGTCTTCAAAGCTCGACCGATTGGTGTTCTTGTTGAGATACCACCTTCCAGATATTGATTGTGACCCAAAAGACATTGCAAAGACACTTCGGACGGCGTTGAACTGGAGCAATGATGGCACATTGGCTCCACCACCCAGCTCAACTGAGCTTCACATTGAGTTTCAGATTCGAAGAGGGGTGACACCTTCTCCCACTCTGCAGCCGCCCACTTCAACCCCCCCTGAGCAACCATTGTCCTCCATACCACTAGTTGGCCATGTGAGGAGAACCAAAGTGGTGATATATTGTCACTGGACATCACACTTGGAATTTGTCAAAAAGGTGACTGCTTATGTATGCTAAATACCAACGTCACTCACGGACATTTATGGTTACCAGATCCTTGCAAATGAAGGTTTCCCTGTGGCATCACTCACTGGCAACACAAAGTCGAAGGATCGAGCAAAGATTCTGGAGATGTTTAACAAGGATGAGGCACACCCAGCGGATGATGGAAACCCTTCGTGGATCTTGATCATATCGCAAATCGGCTGCAATGGCCTCAATATTGCACGTGCCTGCGTGTTGATTTATCTTGTCAGTATCCCAAATCCCTTGAATCATGTTTTAGAGATTCCTTAAACCTCTATGTTTCTAGGACCAGCTCTGGAGTCGTGCTGAGGAGGTACAAACCACCGGCCGGCTGGTTCGACATGGACAAAAGGAAGACGTAATAGTGTACAAGATTCTTGCCCTCAATACAACTGATATCATAATGAATGGGTTGGCCCTAGCGAAGGAATTGATGCTCGACGGCTTCACAAATGTAGAAGGTCTGTCTTTTTCACTATTCACCCAGGCTCATCTTTGTACAAATACTATGTTCATCTCTCAGGTGTTGCAAAGATGCTCCGAGATGAGGGTGAAGGAGTCGATGCAAATAGTGACGTTGAAATGGATGATGAGTCGCTGACAGGTATGCATTGACACCTATGCCAGAGGACGAATGCATCATTGATTCACTCGTGCCACAGATGAGTCAAGTAAAGAGGAAAAGCGGAGGGTGGCCAAAGATAAGCAGAGCAGCAGCAGAGGCAAAAAGAAAGAAGTGGTTAAAAAGAAGAAGTCAAAAGTCTCCATCAGTTTATCATCCGATGACGATGAACAAGATGTTCCATCCAAGAAGACGAAGACACAAAACCATTTGAAGATCAAGCCACAAGCGGGTAAGTTAGTCTCTCATGGCACCAGACAGTGGTATGCCAACTAACTGGTCTGACTTGTTATAGGAGCTGTAGCTCAGCAATCTGAGGGTACGTGTCAACATCCCATATGCATATGTGTGTCCGACATCTGATATGTCATGGTCAGGTTTTCCTGGCCCGTCTTTCGCTCAATCCAGTTTAGAGCCACCTCAAAGTCAACCCACCTCCTTCCCCATCCCAGGTACCCCCGTCAGTGTTGCTCCACCGTCATGTGATGCTCCTCAGCCATTTCAACCAGTTGAAGAACTTACTCCAGTCAATGTCGACTCACATCCACATCAATCACCTGTCTCATTCACACAGCAACCCACTTCCGACTCTCTGCAAGCCTCCCTTTCGAGCGGTGGCCGTGGATCACATGAGCCCCTTGAGGCATCAGAACAGGATGCTGCAACAACTTCAGTCGATGTTGATGAACCAGTAGATCAATCTCCTCTCCCAACAACCCCCAGTGGTGCTCGTCCATCATTTCCAAACTATCCCAATTGCGAAGCCCTTGAAGCTGCAATGCGAGCAAAAGTTAATGCTCTTCCGACGGGTCAGCGTTCCACATATGCTTGGAAGTGTGTGGAGCTTGCAGGCAAAGTGGCAAGCAAGGAGATCCAAAAGGTCCTCCCAAAAGAGTTCTTACCTGGTCATCTTGATCATCACTATTGGACGGAGGCTCTCAGACTGCACAAAGGTGATGCTGTGCGTGCGCTTAAATGGATGAACATGATTCTCCGAGTGCAGAACATTGCAGTCCTGCCTCAATCACGGTCAATTTCTCGATCTCCATCACTGGAGATTGTGCCACCTTCATCGGAGTCCATGAACCAGTCTTCATCTTCATCACAACAGGTAGATCCGAAGTCATACCCCATTCCTTTATCATCCAGTGGTAATGTTGTCAAGGTGCGGCAATCTGTCATTGAAGACATTACCAACAAGCTCTGGGAGGCAATTACTCATAATGAGGATCTGGAGGACGCAAAAGAAGGAGCTGGAGAATTTCTTGAACGGTTTAATCCCATAGAGATTGCTAAATTGAAAGCACAATGCTTTGTTCAAGACCCGAATAGAGGTCAGGCCATGATTCTCTTAAATGTGATTGACTGGATCCGATGGAGGAGCAAGTACGGCACAGCAAATCCGCAGGCACCATTTCTAGACTCTCATCATGGTCAACTGGTGCAGACATCATTTGTCAAGACGATATCTACCACATCCGACCTGCAACATACAGTTTTCCCCATGGATGGACTTCGTGGTACATCAGACATCGCTATAAGGTCCAGCCAACCCCCACCGCAGATCGCTTCAAGTAATGACAACAACGAAGCCGCTACATCACTCTTGGAAAATGACCCAGCAGGGCATGATGATTTTCACATGGATATCGATACTCCAGGGGATCAGGAAGAGTCAACATTCCATCCCCTAGATGATATCGACATCCAACCGACATCTGGGCATTCCGGCGATGAAGAAGAATTCGGGGTACGGGTACAAAGCCTGTATCCAACCAAGACTAAGATTAGTGAGTCTGGGGCCTGCTCTTATATTGATTACATGCTGAAAATTTGGAAAACTATTGCCCTTTTTCTTAGCAACAACACGTGAGTTTGTGCCAGTATGCTGTATACTCTAACCACTGAAGCTTCCCATTTCTTGTTGCTCCAGAGACTGAGAAGCGTACCAGGGTCCTATCTGACGTGGAAGATTATTCGGCAAAGAAACCAAAGCTTTCCGAGCCGCTCTCTAATGGAGACTGGTCTCCAACTGCGTCGTCCCTTCAAAGAATATCGGACAAGATACAAAAGGCCGATCTACATACTGTACCAGCACCCGCTGCGCAGAAGGGACAGAAGGCAAACCCACTTCCCTCACAAGAGAAGCAAAAGCCATCTAAATCAAGAAGGCCGGATGTATCATCAAGTGGGGTGATAAAGAAGTCACTCGAGGTCCCCTCCCCACCATCTTCAACAAACCATCCACCCACTGCACAACCTCAAAGCAGACAAGGTTTGCCAATGGCTGAAACGGTTATGATTCCCAAATCGTTTCAAGTGAGTGCACCAGCACGTAGTGGTGTGGGACTTGGTGCCCTCGCTAAGTTTTTGGGTAGTAAATCAAAACCACGGGAGGTAGAAGAGGAACAACTGGACGATGAAAGCGACGTTTCCAAAAGCAAACCATCAGGGGCTAGTGGATCTTCAAAATCCGGTATCAAGAAACGGGGGCACAGGTCCATTTACAAAACCTGAGCTTTGACATCTGCCAACACCGCTTCGATACAACACCCTTCTATTCAACCCATGCTTTTTCAGTTCCTGATTTTCATATGGTCATCCCCGTGACTAGCTGAACTAATACATTGTTTTTCATATCCACGATGATGATTCATTAGCGTTTCAACTGGGGAAGTCTGTATTCCTTGTGACCAAAAGCGCTCTGATTACCATGTGTGAAGCCAATCAGACCTCAAAGCAAAGATCGTAGCGGTGCTGACGCACCAGCTTCCAGATAGAATTATTTTGATCAATACCGTAAGTATAATACATGCTTAATCGAGTTGGAAACACCATTTCAGCAAGGAAGAGAACGGCATGAAGAAGGTCCCGTCGGGGACGGTTCCCGGGACTTGCGAGATGTATATGCTTTCCGGATTTGATGATTTTGAGGTTGAGGTTGAGAAAGCTGAAGAAGATACTGACGAAGGTGGTCCCTTCCGCAATGACTCTAGTGCACGATTGACCGATTAAGGGGAGGATGGACCAGTACCAGAGTTCATCAATGCTCTGAGACCTAAACTCCATGGTCGCCAACCCATGCAACAATACGGATCCAGATGTTTGACTTGCATGCAGACAATAGGATCCTCGGTGGTTCGGGCATGTTACCACCTATGTCAATACTGATAGGCTCGTTCTTTATGCAAAAGGCAATTCGTCCTGTCATCTGTCTAGGGTTCTTTTCAAGGCAATTCAATTCAATTTGCCCTGGAAGGGGTGTTTAACGATTCGTCAACTTGACATGATTCCACATGCTAACCTACTCCACGAAGATCGCAACCACAATATTTAGAGGTTTGGTTTTCCTAAGCCACCTTTGGCACTTGGTGGAGGTGATACTGCTTCGAGCTCTGTTGCAGAACAGCGTACCCTTTATTTTCATCAATTGCAGTTGCACGAAGCCTCCGATGAAGATGACATTGAGACATCAAACTTCTTCTTGAGGATAAGTCAAAGGTAATGTGTTATACAGCACGTAAAGAAATCAAATTGAAATCCATCGTCCTATAGAGGCCAAACCTTCCGCATCGAAGAAGTTGGAGACCTTTGGGGCGGGATTGATGAGGGTGTTTGGGAGATTAAGTCCACCGTCATCCAAAGAGGCGCTCCTAGCAATGACACCACTCGTCAAATCTGTTCTTGGGATCTGCCGTCATTACGCATTTTGCGAATCAGTCATTATGTCAATACCTTCTTGAAGATACAAGAGATTGGACTTTCACATGGCAAGAGCTGCTATATCACAGTTTGGAAGACAAGGCAACCATATTGCGCGAATGCAGACATTCGCAAGGGATCCAGCTCTCTATTCAGACTACCTCAAACTCATATATGTCGTATTTATGTACCCGACGCTTCGGAGGTCGGAATTGACCACTCGTTTGGAGCTTGTGCATCTTCATGGATGCAGAGAAGAGGACCCTGTCCTGGGTGGTCAATTCATTTATCTTTTCGACAAGAGTCTACCAAGAGGTCTGTCTCCTCGCTTGCAACTTGTAATAGGATCGTCCAGTTGGGAGCAGATTCCGGATCAGTATTGGATTCCCCAGGATCTCGACTTCTTCCTAGGCTTGGCAAATTCATATCAATCTTTTCGTGCCAGGTTTCGAGGGCAAAGCGCAAGCACAAACCCCCTTCTCCCACACAGTTGCTGATAGCAAATGTCCAAGTCTTCTTTGTCCGAACACGGTGTTGCTTGACCCTTACCCAGATGCACCCTGCTCCAGCATTTTTCAACAAGTTGTGGAGCTACACGAAGTCGGTGTATTATTTGCCACACTGCACTAACGGCTTATCTCAAGAATGTCCTTACTGCACAGCAGAACATCTTCAAAGGGATGACTTTCACTTCTAAGTAATCTAGTTGCCACGTGTGTCAATACTTCCGTTGGTATTCATTGCTCAGGCTTGCACACTCCACCGGGCATACGTCCATACCAGGTAAAATAGCTGGGAAGGACCTTGGGCACACAGTGTATCACTCTTGACATGTACAACAATCTGTTGAGTCCTTCATGGATGAAGAAAATGTACATGATAAGAACATGTACCACGCACTTGCCAAAGCTTTGCATCATCATCATCAAAGGATGGGTGATAAACTTGGAGATATGAACGATGGATTTGTCCACATTTTCAGCAAGGTTACTCCTGTTTGCATTGATTAGATGAGTACAATGGTTATTTTACTTAGTGGAAATACTGACTTTGACCGGTCTCATATTGTTTTGGAAGTCTTTTGAGTGTTTGCAGAGCAGAGAGAGCCTGGTGTAGGGCGGCTGGGTTGAGATGTATGTGCGATTATGCGAATGTTGAACAATAGGATTGGAGAGATGATTGGCAGGTTGTGGAACTTTATTCTGGTGCTCTTAGCTACGGAACTATGAACCCTGTTTGCAAGTCTACCTGGTTCAATCGCACAACATGGGGTTGTGGCTGTTCACCGCGTCAGCCTGGTTCGCAGTTGGTGGTATCTTGATGGCACTGGTTATTTTCGTCCTACGTCGCCGCCGAGCTGCACCCCGGGTTATCTATATATTGGGGTCTGGATGGGGGGAAGTCATTTGTGCTCTCCTTACCTTTTGCTCTTTCATTTCTCTCTTTTCTGCGTCCGTGATCCTCTCATGAGTAATCTTTCTCGTTGTCTGATTTAGTTTTGGTTGTCTCTTCTGTCGGCAAAGGTCGCTGGCCCAGCTGAAGTGCTATGCAGGCGCCTTGGTCAAATACTTACAATGTACGTATGATTAAATGGAAATATATTGTCAATAATCAACCCCTTGCTAGAATCCCCGATTCTACGTTAGTAGTTGAGGGTTTTTTTCCCCGATTATACGTTAGTATAGAAGGTTTTATGGGGGGGGGGGGAACGATAACTCTCCGTTGTCTCCAAGCGTCACTTTTGGTCACATACACTTAGCCACCAATCGTATGTCATTTTTAACGCTAGCCACCAATCGCAGTCGGTTTTTGTTGAATGGGTCGAGACCGGACCTGTCACGCCTTTTCCGAAATGCTCCGCGATTGGTGTTTCGGCATTGTCCAAAAATGATGGCCCCAGCAAGTGATGTCACTTGGGTCTAGCTTACACATGATTAGAGTGGGTCTCCGATTAGCACGA
>WSUA01000476.1:0-13127 GCA_019633455.1 Tulasnella sp. 419 | reverse complement strand
GGGCTTGGAACATTGTTCATGGCGCAGGAGAGGTACTCCGCGGCAACGTCAATTCTGCTCTTGACGGTACTGGTGACGTCATAGCGTAAGTCAAGTATACATTTACCACTATAAGTAGTTCGACTGAACCTCTAATACATCCTTAGTGGTCGTCCAGGGCAGTCTGTTCCTACCCGAAACGCCGATGATATTGCTATTGCACAGACACATGGCAGTGTAGGTCAAGCAGGATTTAACGAAATCCAACAAGGCATGGATCGGTTCCAAAGGAAGTGATGTAATTGGCAATTCGATTCAGTAGTAATGCGGGCCAAATATACCTTCATTAATTTATTGGAACTCTGAGGTCATAAATTGAAAAACATCACGCTGTCCTACTTTGCTGCTGCATGAGGGGATTAGTTACTTCAATCATTTTAAGCCACCCAAATGCGTTCGGTTTGACCATGCAAAGTTTGCCGCAAAGATCATAACTTATAACCGCCCATTGAAAGCTCTGCAGGACAGATGATTAACCATCTTGGCAAGAATGGAGGCAAACTGAGAGTGTAGACAAACAAAGATGAGCTTTGACATTTGTGGGTAAAGGGGTTGGATTATGTCATAAGCCTTCGAAAAGAATCATCCGCCTTGATATATGATTCACGTCTAAGATGCACGAGGTTGTAAGAAGAAAGCCAAACGATAAACAAAAGCGGGATCACCGAAATCGAAATCTGACACACCGGAGATATCGGCTTCAAGTCCTTAGGTAAGCAATGCGATCGGGCCACCCTCCTCAAGTAACGTATCAACAACTTTACGAACGACCAGTAGCGACGCCAACGACGCTGAAAGGTGAGCCATTGTCAATCTTGTTCTAAAATATGGGATGAGGGATGGGTCTGGACGAATCTGTGGGGTTATGCTGGCGAATGGAGGCTGCATTTCGTTTGACATGATGTCACAATACTGACTGACGTTTTCCGCTGGTCTTGCTGGATATCTCACAATAGATGGTGGGTCGTCGAACGTCTTGTCATTTATTATATATACACTCAAATTGCGATATCCCGATAGAAAGTCGAGTCCGATTCCTTCTCCCACTACAAGATCTACCCATCTAGGGGTCGTCTCTTTGTCCGGGGTGACAGCAAGGTTCGAAATGCTCCTGGGCTCATGGTTAAAGGCAGCTTGTAATAAAGTTATGCGCCAACTAGGTCTTCCGCTTTACTGGATCCAAGACCGAATCACTGTTTCTTCAACGCAAGAATCCTCGTAAGATCGCATGGACAACTCTCTACCGTCGTATGCACAAGAAGGGTGAGTGTTATCACGGAGTTGAGCCCGGTTTCTGAAGGTTAATATTTGTTATTTCTTTTTTAGGTATCACTGAGGAAGTGAGCAAGAAGCGCACTCGTCGAACGGTCAAACACCAGCGTGGTATTGTCGGTGCATCGCTGGCTGATATCGCCGCCAAGAGGAATCAGACTGCAGCTGATCGAACTGCTGCACGAACTGCTGCTATCACTAAAGCCAAAGATGAAAAGAAGGCAAAGGAGGCAAAGAAGGCTAAGGTGCGTTAGAGCTTGTTATGACGTCCTTTATACCTAATAATTTATGGAACTATGTCTAGCCCGCGGCTGCCGCTACGCGCGCCAGTGCACCCAAGGTTTCAAAACAACAAATGAAGGGTGGAAAGGGCGGCCGATGAACGTGTATCTCTTACTCTTTTTTGCTGTATCAGACCTCTTTTATGCACGTGCATTTTCATATCCTTCATACAAAGGGGGCTTACCGAACGGGTTTCATATAATAAGCTTAAGATTCGGCCCAGATCCCGTATGCACGAAATACGCTCTTGAACCCCAGATTCTATAATGCTAATATCGTCACGTATATTAATTGCCGGGCGCCAGGGCTCTGTCTAGACTGGGAGGCAACTAAAAAAAGCTGAGGCGCGGGAAAGTAGAATTTCTCACATGTTTGACGTTTCCATCACTGCCACTTCCATCAAACTGTTCAAACAGCGACACAGCGCCACACCGGTCTCCGACAACCGCCTCCCTTTTATAACGAGCAGATCTTCCCAATCGTCTAGAAATCCCTCTTATCCTCTACGATAACTTTTTTCTCTGCCATGTCATCTTTCACTCCCGACTCTCAGCTCGAGCTGTTGTTTGATCCTTCAGTCATCCCGCAATCGTTCAAGGCATCGTTACCTGACGACCTTCACGTATGTCATTTTCTGAACTTTGTTTTGGTGATCGTTGCACATCTGATTTCGCGTGTTTGAACAATAGATTCGACCTTTGTCTTCAACCGACGTCACCCGATCGCATTTCTCGGTTTTAAGTGTTCTTTCACCATCCCCAACTCCATCTGATGCCTCATACAATACACACTTCTCTGTGTTGAGGCAGATCAACGCGTCAACGGAATCGATCAAACTTCCCCCATCATACGTTGTCATCGTTATCGTCAACAAGGCAAACGATCAGATCGTTGCTACTGGCTCTCTGTTCCTGGAGAAGAAATTCCTCAGAGGATTAAGTCTGGTGGGGCATATCGAAGATATCGCTGTTGATAAGAATGTCCAAGGGAAAAAGCTGGGGTTCAGAGTCGTCACTGCTCTCACGGAGATCAGCGAGAATCTCGGAGCGTACAAGACAATCTTAAACTGTAGTGAATCTAACATTCGTAAGTTCAATTTCACAACTTCGGCCGCTTTATGGAGCTCCGTTGTTCCCAGGATTCTCGGTGATTCTCACTCGATGTTTTCTTTCGGTAGCTTTCTATGAGAAATGCGGTTATTCAAAGAAGGAGAGAGAAATGGTAAGTTCACGTGCCTTCAATGTGGCCACCGGGTGGTCTATGGGCGTCATTAACGATCCTGACTTTTTACGACTTTCGCTTTCTAGGCTCGCTATAGGCCTTTGGCTCCCATCCCGTCCCCTAAATTCTAGACAAGTCCGGCCATAATGTCCTAGGAATTCATTGTTTCATCGGTGTTAGTTTTATGTCACAAATGCTACGTGTCATCTCTCAGCACCCCCGTTTGCGGGGATATCCTTTTGTTCGATCGCCTAGGCAAGGTTTTTCATGTCGTCACTTCCCCAGCCACGATAACCATCAAGCGATACAAACCCCGCAGAAAGCCAGTGTCGCATGAGAATGGCGGTTCGAGCTTTCCTTCTTCGCACCACGAGTTTGTCTGGGCTTTAAACATTTAATCGATTTCGGAGGTAAGGCCTTGTCCCGAAAAGGCAAGTGTACAGTTCGTTCGAGAAAGGTTACGCACCGATCCGAAGGGACACTTATATTAACATGAGGCAGCGATAAACTTTGTTTACCTGAGTCCGGGAATATAAAAGTGGTGGGCTTATCCTTCGAACTTGGACTGTTCGCTCACCCCTTTCTTCTCTTTCGTCGTCTATCGCCCTCTCTCGCTATGCCCCTCGCTCTCACTGCTCAGGAGAAGCGCATTGTCAAGGACACCATTGACAGATCACACGATAAAATCGTCGCCTCTGCATGGGGCGAAACCTACTACTCCCTCCCAGGATCCGACCTCTGGACGAAGCAAAATGACGGTGGTTTGGCATTCGTATACAACCGGGAGCGTCAAGCATTCTCGTTAGTAATGGTGGACCTGCAGGTGAGCTTGAGAGTGTCTCACCACAGCTTGGGGTGGCAGTTCTGAACTTTAGCGGATCTTAGAACTGCTGTGTTTCTTGGGAACACGAAATCGATGACAGCGTTGAACTGCGCCGCCACAGCTCAGTATTCGCCTCCTTCAACTCTGGCGACGTAAGTGAACTGCCGTTCATTCCACGTATTATTCCTTAGAAACTCACTATCGTACCACAATAGTTATTTGTTATCGGTCTCTCTCTTTCGGATGAAGCCGAGGCAAACAAGATGTTCAAGAAGCTCAGCAAGCGTCACGAGATCCAGAACGTTGAGGTCACATTCCAACACGTGATCCACGATCTCTCGGAACAAGGAATCGGCAAAAAGACTCTCAAGCGAGAGAAATCCTTCATCCGCAAGTTCATCAAAACCGCTTGCCGAGATGGACTTGAACAAGCCACGGAGAAGTTTGAAATAGGGGGCAGTGAGAAGGTCAGTTACCGTTTTGAGTTTAGTCGGATTTCCCCGTTTTGACAATTATGGGTTTTAGGTCCGGAACTCGTCCCGTGCCAGTGTCCGAGGTCAAATCCTCAAGTCTAAAGCCTCTTTCACTATCAAAAGACCACTGCCACCCATTCCTACTCAATCTGCGCCTGCCACGCCCACCAAAATGACCTCTGTCGAAGAGGACAAGTCTCGCTCTGTTCGCTTCACCGTAGTGGTGAACAACAACAGACCCCAAAGCACCATGGACGCTGAACGTCGCAAGTCGTTGATGGAACAGGCAAAGGTGTGTTACAGCGACCTCCTCAGTTTCAACCAGCCATCTCACCTAGTCTCAATTCCAATAGGCTAAGGGTCCTCCCCCTCCACCACCCGTTCGCCGTTCCACTGCTTAAACTGGTCAACCCGTCATTGCTCAAAATTCGTTCTGTGAATATTTCAGTCCTGTAATGGACATTTCAAAACTTGTATTCTTTCACCCCCCCCCCCCCGCTCTTGGCATTTTGTATTTCTTGGTTATTTTAATAATTGTGTCTTTACGAATCTTATACCCGTTGCTTTCACACTTGTCACCTTCCCATATGGTCAATATGTAATTATGCATTCCTTTCTGGTGTCCACTACATGTGTGCAAAAGAGTGTGAAGAGAGATAATCGCAAGAAGGTTTTCGTGTCTAATAGGAATAGTAGAAAGTTAAGGAAAGTGGGTGGTTGGTAATGTCAACCTGGCGATGATAACGGACTTCCCCGGAGATGTTAAACTCAAACAAGATTTGTCACCCCCCGTGACTCATGCCCAACGCAGCTTCTTTGAGTCGTCTTGATATTTCTTCTCCTTTCTAAGTCCACTCTTCTTCGGCGAGGAAGTCACACTGCAAGCGGCAACATGCCTGTTGAACTCTGTTCGCGCCTTCTTCCCTGTCTCGAATTTTTGACCGCAACTGAGACAGGTAAGTGGGGTTGCCATGATGACCACGGTCCTGCTCATCTCCTCCAAGAAATGATTGAACTTCCCTGAATCCCACTCCGCTTGATCCAGTGTCATGCTCAAGATCGACGACTTGACCATGATTACCTGGTAGGTCAATTCCTTCCATTTCTTGGTACGACGATTTGGTTCTGTGCGATCGAGCCGAAGCAGCGTGATGAGAATGAGTGCACGAGCTTGTGTGATAGGGATATACTGATGATGGAAGTATTGGATCTCGCGAACGACGTGAGTTCGCTCAAGATGCTTTCGAAGTTCAGAAGAAGATATGAATCCACATCCGCATTTCGTCCCGTCGAGTGGGTCCGTCCATTGGCAAAACACCTTGGCCGTTTGAGTTCGAGGGTCGTAAACCTGAGACGCGGTACGGGCCTTTTTTGGAGACGACTGAGATGGGGACGGATCCTCAACATCCGTGTCTCCATCTGAGACATTGGCTAGATCACAAAGCATAGCGCTCAGCTTTCGCTTCTCGTGGAGCTGTGGCGGTTCATCAGGATGTGGTAGTACAGGGCCGTCGAGGATGTTTTGAATGGATGAGGCTGCAGGGAAGGATGAAGAAGGGACAGAGTCGTGGTGTTCGATTCCGGATGTCAAGGTGGATGTAGATTCGGCGTCGGAGTCATCATCATCATCCTCTGAGACAACGGAAAGAAATGAAGGATCCTTCGCCAAGGCGCGTTTTGAGGATGGCATTTCTGAACATACAACTCGTCAGTGGAAGGCCTTATTGGATGAAACTGGTGTAAACTCACCAGGCCAGTCAAAGACATCTACTCCATATTCGGCAGCATAGGACAACTCCTTCCATGATTCGGAATATTCCTCTTCGTCATCATCTGCAAGAGCAGCATAGAAACTAGCCCATTCTGGGTCCACGACACTCTGTTGAGATCCTTGTTCCGACAAAGTAGCATGAGGAAGTACTGGAGTCGCTGACCCGGTAGCAGCACCAGATTGCCCGACCTGTTCGACTCGATTATCGTTTTGAAGACCATTGACCAGTTCGTTGTGAGACTTCACGAACTCGAAGTCTGATGGAGTGCGCATCAGAGGCATCTTGATATCTTTCAAGGCGGAAATTTGGGCTAGAGACATCTGGGACAAGTTGAGTTTGGCTGCGGCGTCAAGATATGGGACATCAACAGGGAGGGTTCGGGGAGGAATAGCTGCTGCCAACATTGGATGAGCTGGAAGTGGTTGAAGATTGAATGAAGGGACAGAAGGAGAGGCGAGGGTGGCGTGGTTGATCCAAGGAGAGAGTGATTGAGGCAGAGGACTGTTGGGTTGTCCACTATAATTGACCTCCGTTCCATTCCCTGAAGCTCGCCTGTGACCTAAGCTTGAATTGGTTGCCTGTTGGTCATAATACTGGTGGAGGTCATGATTGTTTACCAGTATGGAGGGCGTGGGGTTGGAGAGAGGGTGAGGTGACCTTGGAGGATTGGCGAAGAATTCTGATGCAACTGGACTAAGGCTGAAGCGAGGCTGAGCATAGTGTTGAGCATGAGCGGGAAATTCTAGTGTGACTGGACTAGGCGCTCCTGGTGCAGTAGCATTGAAATCATAAGAATAGAAAGACATGATGAGAAAACTTTGAGAAGGCCAATTAGGTTGTGCTGCGAAGAAGTCTATCAGAGAGATGATGTTATTTTATTACTCTTATTCTCGCTCGCTTAAATATGCTAGCAATTGGCAAGGTCAGCATTCGTGTTGGCCAAACTCTTTGGCCATGAATGAGGTCAAACGAGATTTGGCAAACGGACAATAAGCCTATCACTCCTGAGATCAAGGCACCTTTCATTGATCGAGCTGTGTGGTGTTGTGTATTTTGTGTAGAGTCGACCAAAGCTTGCGACCTTTGACAAATAACTTGCAATGATCTGGGTAATGGCCAATTTCATAGCGGTATGCCCTAAGATATCATAGCAACAAAAGACACTTTGATAGGTCCACGCGATAGGCTTGCCATAGAGCCCATATTCTGGTAGGGCGAAATTTTACGGTGAGGTTCAATTGGTGTGTTCGGGCATACAACGTCGAAATTGGTTCCAGCTGTTTTGTTCTGTTACTCATGACGTAAACTTTATGTAACAAAGCGTTTGCCAATTCTTTTGGCTTGGGTGAGTGACAAATCATTACCCGCCGCCATTAACGCGGAGTCCATGCAACGTGCTGACTACAGTATCCTGTCTTCCACCTTTCTCGTAACAAAGGTATCACGCAATTCTCAGCGGGTGTAACGCGGAGCACAAACCACATCAAAGGATCAAGACGATAATGAAATAACAATTCAGCGTATCAATAACATGTCAAGAAAGGTTATCAGCAGAAATATGAATAACCCCTCAGATGCTCACCAAATGAACAATCTGAGGAAGGCCTTTCCGCTTCATTGTGAAAGTTCCGCCATCTCCCGTCTAAGGACTTGAATCATCGCCGTAAGCTTGTTCTCCATGGCCCGGCTTTCCGCCTGCTTTGCTCTGGATAGTCCTTCGTACAAATCAAGAAAGCCATCCTTGAGGTGGCTGACAGCAGGTGCTTCAAGTCCATCGATTATACCGGAAAGGGGAATGCGGATATGCCGAAGAGTAGGACAACGAAATACTGATTGCAGCGCAGGAATGGACATGTGCCCATGAAACGAGAGCCAAGAAAGGTTGAGGTAGGACTCGAAAGCTGGGAATTTCAGAGAGAAGCCGATCATGTTGATTTTCATAATATGTGGTGCCATGTGCAACAGCTTTGATAGATACTGGGTCATTTCAGGTTTTGAAAAAGCTGGTCCATGTTACGCTATTGACTGCAGTTGTGAGGAGAATAGCATCCTTGGAAGTATGTCAGACTCGAATTCTTCGCCTTCACAACCGGAAGGTTGGTCGGAGCTCTCCTCCCATTGAAGCATGCAAGAGTTTGAGCCTTTTCATCGTGTGGGCACCTGCGGATGCCCATAGAGAGACTTCATCTAGCCACTGGATTTGATTGAATGCATGCAAGAAGCGGTGCCATTCCGTCGGGGTCACATCATCTGGAATCTCCACTATTTTATCGTATCCGGACGCGTCCTGTTGTCATAAATTATGATATTAGTGTCGTCAAATTGAGCGAAGTGATTATGGCAGCTTACAGGGGGCCAAGTCGAGTCAGAATGCTGATAACCTCCACCATCGCCCGCGAGTTTGGTACGGAGGAACTTCATCAAGAGGGCGACCGATACCGGATGAACTCTCCATAATGCATCGGTAGCCAGATCCTGCCATGCTCTACAAACAAGAGTAGCTGAGCGAATGTCCTTCCGCGAGAGATGCTTGAAGAGATTGACGAGGAATTCAGGTATGAAAAGGCTTCTGTGTGCTTGAGGTTGGAAGGAACTTGGATTATCTGCAGTGACAGCAGTGATTTTCCTATTGCTCTTGGAGCTGTCCATTTCGAGTTACGTTTACATTCGATGAATGCCTTTATTAATTGGTCAGTCGAGATTGAATCGGTAGCAATGGGGAATTTCTCGTTGCAAACATTTGACAACACATCTACTTTGTGCCGGTACACGTGATACAAACAACTTGCAACCTTACGGAGGAAGCGACCATGCTGTAGAGCTAGAGGAGTTATGTACACAGTTCCATTTTGCTAAAACTAGAAAGAAATCGCGATGAGGATCCCCTCCGACTGTTCGTCCATCTTTCGCATCACAATGGCCGCTTGGATGGAAAGTAATAACAAGCGAGGAGACATAGATGTGCAACAGTGTCATGCACAAATCCTAGTGAATGAGAGAACACTCAGACACAGGGTTCTAATGATAGGACAGTAATCAATATTGGGCTGGTAAGACAAAAGCATAGTCCGAACGTACCCTGATCTTAGTGTACAGAGTCGACATGCTCGTGCTGTTTGTCCTCCATACTTCCTTCGCGATCTGCATGTGCCTTGATTTCTGATCTATACTTGCTGATGAGGGTCGGGATTTGCGGTTCAACTGCTCGATTCCATGCGAATGTTCGTAGATCCTCTTCTAGTGGGAAGTGAGATTTGATTGGTCTCAAGCATATCTCTACCCTCACATTCTCCGGAACTAGCTTCACCAAGCTAACGATGAATATCTTCAATTCCGATTCCCGGAGATCATGGACTACTAGCTTCAAATATCGAAGGGAAGGGAATGGGGTATTCCTGTCCATCGAGATTTCAGCATGCTCCTCAAACCATCTCTCCATCTGTCCCAAAAGGTCTGACATGTGGAGGGATAACGATAATTCTTTCAGATTAGGAGAGTAGAAGGCGAAAGTGAAGAGGAAATGGAATTTGAGAAGATGTATGTTTCCCGCATCCCCAAAACATGGTGTCCATTTGAAGTCCTCCAATAAAGGTCTTGCGAGTAACCACGCCTTAAGATTCATCCGCTCAATAACGCGTGACCATGTTATCTCGGTGATTTCAAGAATCTTGATTTTTCGGAAGCCTTGAAGATTGAAGAAGGAAGTCGGTGACTTTGCGTTTGTGGTATTGATCTGCACCTGAACAACATCGGGAGAGCCTGTGGATATCCGCTCCATCCATGGATGAATCCGACTCCATTCTCCGCCATCCAAAACAACAGATAGATTCCTGAGATTTGGTAGACGTATATTCTCGAGTTCATTACTGATACTATCGAGATCGGTTTGAAGGTCAGGGAGGGAGAAGGTGAGGCGTTTAATGCTGCTATTCACTATCATGGAATGTTCAAGTGAGAGGGGATCTTGAGTCGGAAGGATGTGTGTCGGTAGTAATGTGAGCCATTTTAGATTTGGGCAACGAAAAGCAGAAAGCAATGTGGGAATAGAGACACCCCCGACCATCCGGAGGAGTGTGAGCTCAGAGAAAGATTCCATAGATTGAAAGGTACGGGAGCAACTACGCACGGTGATATCCTGGAGCCGCGGAGAGCCCTTGAGCAACGTTTCAAGATCTACTTCCACCTCTAGAAACGCGTGGAGTTCAAGTTCGGGGATGATTTTAATTGATTTGAGATTATCATGGAAAAGAGCCACCAGAAACGGCGACCAGTCGAACTTCAACCCTGTACAACCCGAGATTTCTCGGAAACCAGGCTTGAGCTCTCCTCCGTAGGTCCGGTGGAGTTGTTTGAGTGTAGTCTGTACATCCTGATATTCCCAGAGCAAGGCCTCTTGCAATTGCTTGACACGATTGAATGCGAAAATGAAGCGATCCCATTCGTCTTTCGATACATCTCCTGGAATCTCCCAGATCCCTGTGTAACATGGCGCATCCTGATATCATATTAAGTCAGGCGATGCTATATCAGAAATATGACTCACCCGTCTCCAGTTATTTTTGTTCTCAATGAATGTAGCACGCAAGATCTTCATGAGATCTACTACAGATACTGGATGATTGCTCCATAATGCTGAAGCAGCCCATTGATACCACGTTTTACAAACAAGCGATGCAAATAGCAGCTCTTTCCGTGAAAGGTGTTTGAAAAACTGAATAAGAAGTTCAGGTATAAAGAGACAATGATGGGCCACTCCTGGAATAGATGTTGTGCTAATCTGGCCTTGATTCTCGTTGATGGTGAACTTGTTACACTTAGGTGGACTTCCCATAGCCTTGCTTTATTCCCGCTTGTATTTTCGAGATGACGAGCTCCGAAGAAATGTTGAGAGTGGTCTAATCGTTGGTGGTTGAAACTTGAAAGACCTTATCATCTGATCATGAGGGTCAAAACCCATTAAACAATAAACATCAGACAACACGTTCTACTACGTTGTAAGAGAAATTCGTGACGCAAATGAGACAAGAAGATGGGTCTAATAGCTACCAATATATTATCTCCTAGTAAGAAGCCGGCATTTACGAGGATAACATGAGGTTGATAACAATTTCAAATGTCTCGGCCAAGTCTCGGCAGATCCACTAATAGTACTCATACGGAATGATGACTTTGCATTTCAGTTGTAATGGACTGGATATCAGTGCAGCATACTATATTTAGTAATGGCGATACTCAGTCTCTGCCACACGCCTGTGTTGTCGAGCCTTCGAGGCAATGGTGTGTCGGTCAGGGACAGGAACGTGAATAGACAAACATGAACAACCGGCTGTGCTATTTCGATTTCGACCAATAAGCGTGAGTCGACCCCAAAATTGGATATCGAGGCATGGCATGTCGATCAGTAGCGCTCACTCCTTTCGGAGATGATGCTATAAAAAGACTCAGCATACCCTGAGGCACGATTAGAATGCGCTCTTTTATTCCCTCTCTCCTCTTCTGAGGATTTCATCCTCGACCGCAAAACCCCTCTCACCGGATCTTTAGGAACCTCACCCGGAGCAATCATATGGAATTGCAAGCGAAGAATCCGCGTCCTCTCAGCTTGGTCTCAGAAGTGCGGAGGAGCAGTGCCCCTTCTATCAGGTCATTTCAGTCCAGTGAGACAGCCGTGAGCAGGGCGACTTTCGCTTCGGACACGGATCACAAACGATATCCTCGCCCAAAGCAATGGGTGAGCTTCTTCGAACACGAGATTGATAGAGTATTGCTGATGGCCTAAACAAGTTCCCAACGTTCCTGCGTCCACGCGTTGTTGGAGCCATCATCGCTTTGACCCTTGGGTATGCTACTGCTGTGGAGTTCGCACTATGGAGATCTCAGTACCACAACGGTGAGTGTCAAAGTATCATATATTCCTATTAGTTCCTAAAGTACATGTGCTTAGGATGGAGGACCCGGGGTCTCGAACAATTCGGTAGTGTCAACTTTCTCAAGGTACAGCTGAGATGATGATTGTAACACCATGATGCACTAACGAATCTGTAATCAGTCAGTGCTGCCCGTGGCTGTCGTTATGCCCCTGGTAATGTTATATGATTCAATGCACGAGTTACTATTGCAATTGCAAGTAAGGACCTTCTATTCAATGTTCGTGCAGGGATTCATGGAACCGTGTCATAGGCACACGTAGTTCTCTCCAAAGGTCGTGCAAAGGCACGAGAAACCGTTTTACTCAGTTACCAAGGAGGGTAAGGGTTAATCGCCATTCCGATAGAACGCCCGCCTAACTTACCCTGCTTGTTGAATAGACGGTTCTCTACCATTCAAACAGCTCTCATAAATCGTCATTGGATTGTTCTTTCCTCCGCTGTTCTATCAATGATATGTCTTCTCCTTTCACCCCTTGCATCTGGTCTTTTGACCACCAAACCCGCGGAAGTCCAATATCCAAGTACGTTCAAGCCATCACATCTTTGTTTCGTCATTCTATATCTCTTAAACCAATATTAGACTACATGGTTACGATGAAGAAGAGGCTGGGTCTGGACCCAGAAATTCTCACCCTCGAACATTTCGCCGCGGGGGCAGGCTATGCCGAAGCTGCAGTATATCACAATCTTTCGGATCCACCTTTTGTTTACAATCTACATTGGGCTATCGCCGAATTCGTTGTTCCACCAAAGCCTAGCTATGCTGCTAATGCAACAGTGATTGTGCCTACAGTTGCGGTTGAGACTGAATGTAACTGTGATCAAGCAGATTCTGTTGATCTTACGTTGGCTTCAGCACCAGGTGGCAACCACACTTTTACTGGTAAATGGTACGACTGTACCATTACATTGCAAATACCAGATGAAGGAATCGATCAGTATGGAGTGGAGACCATCATGGAATGCCCCTCAAATGCCGCACAGCCTCCTTGGTTTAAACCCATCACATTCTGGTTTTTCTCATCGGAGATAAAACAGGTTGCGATGGTGTTTTGTCAGCCCAAAATATCCGTGTATAATGTGCTTGTCGAAGCGGACCTAGGCACAGGGTTGTTAAAGGAGGTTACGGTATTGGATCAGAATGTGCCAAAGAATGAGATGTCTGGAGAGCCAATGAATGGAAGGGGTTACAATGGGTGAGTTTGCCCAGTATTCTCGGACTTTTTACCTTGCCTCAACATTTGTCCAGCATCGCGTTCGACATGTCTCAAGCCGGCCGGTATGGTCCAGCTAGAGCAATATCGATACAAACCGG